>JAJMIG010000015.1:0-102191 GCA_030583365.1 Sugiyamaella japonica
TCTGCCTCCGGCGGCTGGGCGCTGCCCAGACCCGTTGCTCCGCTTCGCGGAGTGCTGGGCTCGTGTAGCGGGCACGGTGTAGTCGGTCCCAGCACTCCGCGAAGCGGAGCAACGGGTCTGGGCAGCGCCCAGCCGCCGGAGGCAGAGCCCCCACCCCCCGGGGCGCGGGCGCCAGACACTAACGGAGCAGGGGCATTGGCCTTGAGTCTGCGGTGCAGTTCGCGCTGGAGGGCGCGAACGTGCTGCTCTCGGATATTAATGAGGAAGGGCTCCGGAAGGCTGCTGGGCAGGTCCGGGGCGCAGTGGGCGCGGAGATCGCGTCGGCAGTGAAGATCGAGTACTTGAAGGCCGATGTGTCGAAGGAGGCCGACGTCCAGGCGCTGGTGGAGTACGTGGAGAAGTGGGGCGGCGTGGACGTGATGTTCAATAACGCCGGGATCATGCATCCCAAGGACGACGGGGTTCTGAACACGGAGGACGCGATCTGGGACCTGACGCACAACATTAATGTCAAGGGCGTGTTCTACGGGTGCAAGCACGCGGTGGCGTCGTTACTGGCCAACAAGAAAAAGGGCTCCATCATCAACACGGGCTCGTTTGTGGGCCTGATGGGCGCGGCGACTCCTCAGATCGCGTACACGGCGTCCAAGGGCGCGGTGCTGGCTATGACCCGAGAACTGGCCGTGTGCTATGCCCAGTCAGGCATCCGCGTCAACTCGCTGTGCCCAGGACCGCTTAACACGCCTCTGCTTCAGGCGTTTTTGGACTCTGAGGAGAAAAAGACCCGTCGCACGGTGCACCTGCCAATGGGCCGGTTCGGCGAGGCCATTGAGCAGGCCAAGGCGGCAGTGTTTCTGGCTTCAGACGACTCGTCCTATGTCACTGGCCAGGACTTTCTTGTCGACGGCGGTCTCACTCGCGCATATGTCACTGGGCTGCCTCCTGCTTCGGGTGTTCCTAGTGGTCCGGAGAACGTTTTATTTGGTAAATAGTCATAACAGATTGAAGTATATAGCTGATATAGCTTAAGTGTTTGGCACATAGCTGATATAGCTTAAGTGTTTGGTACATAGCTGATATAGCTTAAGTGATTGATAAAGTAAAGAGCTGATGTAGCCAAGAGATTGGTGAATACTTGATGTGATAAAGTACATGGCTTATATAGCTTGGGTGATTGGTACATAGCTATAGCCCAAGTGATTGGTAAAGTACATAGCTGATATAGCCTAAGTGTTTGGTACATAGCTGATATAGCCCAACTGATTGATAAAGTACATGGCTGATATAGCCAAGTGATTGGTGAACTAATACGTTACTGTGATTGGTACATAGCTGATATAGCCCATGTGGTTGATTGATAGCGATAAGTAATATGGAATAGGGACCGATAAACTAATACGTTACTGCGACTTATTAAGTACATAGCTGATATAGCCCAAGTGATTGATAGCTAACAGAATGTAATAGTGGTCATTATTACATAACTGATATAGCCTAGATTGATAGCTAAAAAAACATGTAATAGTGACCGTTATTACATAGCTCATACAGCCATGCGATTGTGATTGAAAAAGTACATTCATACAGCTAAAACTACCTCACTGATGACCGATTATTCTCTTTGGTACATAAGGCTCATCAATATAGGCAATCTCATCCTCAGAAAGCTTCAAATGAAGAGCTGCCAGAGCATCATCGATACGTGAAGGCCTGCTGAAACCAACAATGGGAAGCGTGCCTTTGGCAAGAGCCCACGCAATGGCTACAGTGGCCATGGTGGTGCTGTGTTTCTTTGCCAATTCTTCGACTCGAAGAATCGTGGTCTGGTCAGCCTCGGAAACCCCAAACGCCTTGTTTGGATTGTCGGCTTCCTTTTTGCCTCTGGCTGTAGTGGCAAGGTCTTTAATAGGACGGGTCAAGACACCCGCGGCAACTGGCCCCCAAGGAATAAGTCCCACTCCAGTGGCTTTACAGTAGGGAATGACCTCTCGTTCCTCTTCACGATAGATTGCCGAGTAATGGTTCTGCATGGAGATGAATTTCGTCCAGCCATGCTTCTCAGCAGCGTTCTGTAGCGACGCAAACTGGTACGCAAACATCGATGAAGCGCCAATGTAACGAACATCGCCCCCCTTGATAACATCGTGCAGAGCCTCCATGGTCTCCTCTACAGGAGTTTCCTTGTCGAATCGATGGATCTGAAGAACGTCGATATACGTTCCCAGACGCTTGACGGAAGCGGCAACCGAGTCGAAAATGTGCTTGCGCGACAATCCATGTCTATTAACCCGGTTGAAATCATCAGCACCCGAGTCGGAAATCTCCGGGTCATGAACAAATCCAAACACCTTGGTAAGAATCACTACCGTGGAACGAGGAATCTTGTATTTTTCCAAGAATTTGCCAATGAGAATCTCAGAAGCTCCGTTGGAATACACATTGG
The DNA here is from genome assembly GCA_030583365.1 of Sugiyamaella japonica. Classification (NCBI taxonomy): domain Eukaryota; kingdom Fungi; phylum Ascomycota; class Dipodascomycetes; order Dipodascales; family Trichomonascaceae; genus Sugiyamaella; species Sugiyamaella japonica. The sequence goes on from JAJMIG010000015.1 coordinate 2,444, forward strand.
CAGTATCCCAAGTTCGTAAACCAACATCATAGGCCTTTTTGAGAATTGCAAACACCTCTTCTTCGTCCTCAATGACCCAATCGTTCCATTTCTTGGTACCAATGCTCATACCACCAAGGATGATTTTGGAGACTTGAATTCAGTTAGCTTCCGACCTCTGCTACATCGACTTGTACCAACCTACCCTTGAGGCCGCTATTTCCCAAAGTGCTAAATTCAATTGACATTTTCGAAAGAATACTTCAATAGTTCAATACTTTAACTGTCTGATAATTGGGGACGGAGGTCCCTTTATATAGTTGGTTAGAATGCATGGCTGCATACAAAAGGCTCCGTCGGAGTTTCAACAAAAGTGAAAATGTCGTTTATAGCCACCAACCACCCTTAGATCGGATGCCGTGTTGATGATGTTCATTCGCGTGGGGTGATAGAGCAGCTGCGTGCATGCTCGTATCGGGGACTTCCCTCCTTGAACCTTCTACCCCGCAGCTTCCAGATGCAATGATGATGTATTCAACTGTTCATGGCTAATCTCAGTTTGTGTAGGTGAAAAGGCGAATAAAAGGGTGTATGCGTAATGGAGATGGGTGCCCTACCCCCACTCGGATCGATATGTATGATTGGCATGTATGATTGCAACATCAGCGCACATGGCTAGCACGGCAAAATAGACGGAAATCACTGGACTGACATGGCAGACCTGATTGAGAAGCTGCTGTTCCTGGCGCTGCCTCCGGCGGCTGGGCTCCGCCCAGACCTGGCTGCTCGCTTCGCTCGAGAGGGTGAGCAAGCTGGTGGCAGGGCCGGCAGAAATGGTAGATTCATAACATCTGATTCGCTCACGGATAACTTTGATTGCAAGTTGTTGATTGACGAGCTGCCAAATACTCTGATCAGTTGACTCTGTCGTCAGAATCGATGCCAACAATGTAAATATTTGGATACTGGCGCTGCTATCATTTGCTCTACCTAAGGTCTGTCTGCCATCCTGACCAGTACACTACAGTCACATTCCAGCCGGACTGCTCTTATCTAGATAAAGGAACGACAGCTGGCTACTGACTAGTATGAATCTAATGGCAATGTTATATATACCCACCCACACGCGCCAACTCCACGCTCCCCGCCCGAGCGAAGCGAGCCACGGGTCTGGGCAGCGCCCAGTAGACGCAGGGACCTCTCGTTTCATCGGCCACCCTAACCACTATCAGTAGCCGGATATCAGCATCTCATGATTGCTTTAAGAGATATCGACAATGTACGATAGCCCAGTACTGGAACCGCCTGCTTCATGGCTCATGGCAAATCATGGCCTGAGAAGCGACAAGTCCTAAACACTTGGAAACACCATTAGACGTTTTTCGTGTATGTGCTACAAACAACTGACTACTTTGCTGGCCTGTCAATCATGACAAAACTCCTCAGCTTGCCACCTTTGGGTACGTCCAAGAGCGAGCAGCTCCGGCCTGTGGATCATGCGTATACATATGGATTGATCAATCCGTTTTTGAATACAGTGTTTGCCCGAAGCGGGAAAAGTGGATCTGGTACCGTTCCGGTGTCCAGCAAACTACGAGAGTTACGCCATAGCCTGTCGGCTTCAAATAGTTATACTTTTGTCGTTCCCAGTACCAAAGTGTTAGAATGGTCAGTCGATAAAGATACTTTATTGCCGTATCGTGATCTGTTTTCACAAGACGACTGCTTATTATCACATATCATTCAAGTACCACAATCATCGAGAAATAACCAGCGTGCAAGATATTATCCAACCGTCAATGGAAAGACGGTGATTATCAAGGATGGATTTGTTCATACCCACAAGGGCTTTAATAAATATGTTCGGTCGGCAATCGTTCGAGAATACGTTTTCTATCCTGCGTGCGACTTCTTGCCTAGCACAGCCCAGTTCCTAGTGTACGAGGTCGAGGTTCCTCTGATAGGTACGCCTATTCCTAGCATGGAAGTCAGCGCTACTGTATCATCAAAATATGAATTGGCAATGCCCGTAAAGGCTAATACTGCTGCTGCTGCTGCTACTGCTGCTGCTGCCGCTCCTGAATCAGAATCTATTTCTGAAAACATGGGCACCCCTGCAGACCTGGAGCGAATGCTGTCTGCCTATACTCTGCTCAATAGACAGGTGTTGGGACCGCTGTTGACTCTTATTGAAGACTTTGATTGCTCGTCCTGTAGCTCCGAGGATGAATTATTATCAATGTTCGACTCGGTAACCGAAGAGTCTATGCAGGTTTTCAAACAAGGAGATGCTTCTTCGATACAAGCCATGGCTAGAGATAACGATCTGACTGGAGATGATATTACCGATAGTATCTATCGATTTGTCGAAACTAGTCTGAGCGAACAAATCTGGAATAAACTCATTGAAATACGACAAGAAGCGGATTCCAGATTGACTTCTGTCATTGATACTATCAGGTACATTGACATTTCTCAAATCGGGCTTCCTGACAACTTTACAACTAAAGAACTATTTTCACTAGATAAAAAGGTTTGGAAGGCTACCAAGGAGTTGGGAAACCTGACCACTCTATCTTCTGCTGAGGATAAAATCAAAGTGATATTATCAGTTATTCATCTACTGAGCAATACAGATTATTATGTGGCTCAAGAAAGCAAAGAGATGGATAATAATAATGTCACCAGTGGTACCACCACTAATAATGCGAAATCGTCTGGAAAACAAAAACAAATTGCCTCTTCATCTCCCAATATTAATGCCGATGTGCTAGTTAGTCTACTGTTGGTAGTTGTTTGCCGCTCGGGCCTGACTCACCTCGACACCGACTTGTTCTATGTTCGCAACTTCTCCTACAGAGACTCGGAGTCCGGGCAGCTTGGATACGCCTTGCTAACGCTAGAAGGAGTGATTTTCCACATTTCCCACGAAAGCCAAACCATCTCGCCATTGTCAGACGTGAATTATCAGCTATGGCAACTTATAAAGGACGGCATGGATCCTTCCGTCCACTTGCGTACTCTGTGTAAGGAGAATCCGTTCTGGCAGTCGATTGTTCGAAGCAGGTCTCCTTCTGGTGAATCCAATCTGATGCTGGCTATTCAGTACAAAAACCTTGAAGCATTTAGAGCTCTTCTTAAACTAGAAGACAAGTCACAAGAAACCACTGTAAAAGTGTTTTCTGACGAATATTTATTGAACGATTCCTCGGATAATGGAACAACGCTGCTCATGGCTGCCATGCATACGGAGGATAAACCGGTGATTTCTGAAGTGCTCGATCTGATCATGTCTTTTGATTTATCAAAGCTCAAGCAATATCTATCACTTGCTGACAGTTGGAGTCGGTCGGTAGGGCACTATTTTTTCCATGCTCCTTGGCTGATTGAGAAAATCGGACATTTAATATCCTGGGAGCAGAGAGATCAAAACGGACAGACTCCTCTTTTTGCATTATGTAGAAGTTATGACCACAGTGATTACAATTATCTCATGGCTTGTGGGTTCAAGGCTTGGAGTGAAAGCGTCTCTTCGCAACGCCCCGGAGAGCGTCCGAGTATTCTAGACCATATCGACAGCAAAGCAAACACTTTGTTGCACATTGTCAAAGACCGGCATGCGGTTGAAGAGGTACTAAAGTATCACGTTGATGTTAACTGGCCAAACGAAAAGGGTCTGACTCCACTGATGGTGTACAGCAAGTATTCACGCCTCAGTGCCATACTGTCACTATCTCAAGAGCCATTAATCGATCTCGATAGGACAGACTACAGAGGTTTAAATGCTCTCGATCTAGCCAAAGAGATCCAGACTTTGACTATTTTAGATGGTGAGTATAAAGCTAGGGCAGCGGAGCCGATCCGAGCCACGGACCAGAGACCAAACTAACTTGACAGAAATCATGGCGTTCTCCAAAAAGCCCATTGACGGCAGAGTTACTCTGGTTACTAGAGTGTCGTTTATCAATGGCGAACTGCATTATGTGATCAAGTCAGGAATCCCTCCTAATTCAGCTAGTATTAGTACTGTTAGAAGAACAGTAAGTGACTTTATATTTCTACACAAATGGTTGTCATACGAAAGTCCCAATTCGTGGATTCCACAACTACAGCTACCTCGTAACCCATTCTCAGTTCCAACTATGGCATCTCGACAGATTATTCATGAAATTGAAGTTCTCTTGAACACGTTTTTGAGGATTCTCATTTCGCATCCCACTTTTGGTCAGCATGAATTACTATGGGAATTTATCCTTGTTCAGGATATGTCTCAACAACAGTGCATTGATCGAAGTCGACGAAAGCTCGAAAGTCGTAAGGAGTTTCAATATGAAGATTTCACGTTATACGGTCCAGGGGACCTGGAAGCAATAGAAGTGTTTTTCAATCACGCAAGACAGGAGACTGGCAAGTTGGCCTCTTCGTTGCAGACACTGGCAAGAATCATCGGGCAACTGAGAAACAAATACGTGGATCTGGGACAGGCAGTAAAGATATTCGATCAGCAGTTCTGCCATGTCGATTTCCTGAAACCCATATATGAGGGTGTGCTTGAAAGAGATTACCTATTATCTCAGATAGTACAGGATCATACATTGTCGGTGTTTTCACTAGATATAACTTCCACTGCCAGTACTTCGGAAGCGGTTCTGTCAGCTCTTGCAAGACCGGTGGGGCTAATCCAACAATTGAAGCAACAGAACCTGGCACTTGTTCATAATAGGGCTCTTCTGGCTAAACTGAATTCTAAATCCGGATGGCCTCTAGGTATGTTTGAAGAGAAGCGGGAGCGAGATATCAGCACCATCCACGACAAGATATACATTGCACAAAACGAAGTGGGGAGACTGAGCAATGATATCAAATACGCCCATATATCGCTGGCCTCGGAATTAGGAGGCTTTCATTCATCTCAGGCAGCAGAGCTTCATCGAATTATAGAAACCTTTACCAAAGGAATGATTCGCCATGAGAAAGAGCGACTCAATCATCTTGAGCGATTGACCGCCACCTGTAAACGTTTCCACATAACCTGAGCCAGAAAAGCCAGGAGCAAAATCAGCAGCCAGTCGGTTATGTATTATTATATCAGCAGCTGGATCTGCTGTGTAACGTAGTAGTATATAAATAAATTTGCTACACTGGTACGTCCCATTAACCGTTGATGTTATGAAAGCCTCAGAGTTTTAATTTTGTGAATGGTCTGTTCTACACTGAATGGTTAGGAGAACCCTATAATTAATTCCATTGAGACCATCTCGAAAGAAGTCTGACCCGGAATTGCGGGACCCGAACCATTTTTTTTTCAGATTTGCAGAATTTATAAACTTCATCAGTGGCCACAATAACAACAACGACAGGTGGTCTGCTAGGGGGTCATTAAATCTCATTTACCATCATAAGAGAATATATAGAAGGAGAACATATTAGTGAACGAACATATTGGAACCGGATCTATTCGTGGTCGGCTCCTGCTCCTGCTCCTGCTCCAGCGCCCGCTCCAGCGCCCGCTCCGCCAAGAAAAGATCTTGCAAGATCCTGTAGTGATGGATCTCCCATAATCTCGCTCATGCTAGGCATTTGTCCAGATTGGGCTCTATCCCGCATTCTTTGAAGAGTGGGGTTGCTCATAAGTCCCGAAAGAGCAGATGGATTTGACATGAGGTTCTGAGCCATCTGGCTAATGGTGGGATCGCTCATGAGTTGACTGAGATTAGGCATGCCTCCGCCTCCACCACCAAACATATTTCCAAGAGCAGACAAATCCGGGAGTCCACCAGAGCCCGAACCTGTAGATGCAGTGGCAGATGAACCATCAGGAGCAGATCTAGTAGTTGCCGTAGCAGACGAGTCCGAACTATCAGCCGATCCACCAGGCACAGCAGCTTCAAGTTCTTCCTCAACTCTGTATTTAGCAGTCTCATAGCCTTTTCTCATGCCTTCACTTGGAGAATCACCTTCACTCTTGATCCCTTGTTCATAAGCATCCATAGCTCCCTGGGCATCTCCCATGCTGTACAAAGCCAGTCCGAGACGGGAATAGGCCTTGGAATAAGTAGGATCCAATTCAATGGCTTTTCTAGCATCTTCAGCGGCCTCGGTGGACTTTCGTAAAGAACTATAGGCGGCAGATCTATTCGAATAGTACACGGCATTGTTGGGGTTCTTCGAGATGGCCTTTGTATATGAATCAACGGCCTCGTCATATTTGTGCTGAGCCATGAACCTATTGCCTTCGACTTTAAGTTTTTCGGCTTCTCTTTTGTCGTCCTCCGAAACCTCTGAACCAGAGGCTTTGGTAGGCTTCTTAGGGAGTGAAGAAGAAGAAGAAGAAGAAGTGGCCGCGGCAGCAGCAACTCCTCCTCCAGGGCTCGTTTTGATGCTGGTAGTGGCACTCACACCAGATTGGAACTTTTCCACTATTGACGTCAAAGACTCGTCACCAAGTAATTTGTCTTTTTCATCGAGAGACACACTGAAAACATCAGAGATACACTCTAAGGCCACCTGAACAGAGTCGACGTCGTCTGAAGAGACTGTACCATTTGAAATCGAGCTGGTGAGGAAATCCAGGATTCCGACCGCTACGGCCTTGTTTGTTTTACTTGACACCATTTCAATAAGATCAGATCCAGTGGTGTGTTGGTGGAAGGGAGAAGTGGACAGTGCAAGAGTGGCTCTTTTATAGGGCCACATTTGCACATGCTTCTGAATTGTTCTATCGGGACGGGCGATTAGGGTTTGGGTAGGTGTGATTGATTGTGGCTAGGGTGATGGCTGCAATCATCGAAACAATATTATCTGATAGAATCCAGGACGAGAGAACATGAGGGCGAACACGTTCTTGAAGTAGACCTCGTAGATGGTGTAAATGTAATCTATGTATCCTTATTATTCACTTGCTGTATCACATAACATAACATATATGAACCCATGTACAACTGAAGCTGACATGAACCCGACTCGACTCTGATCAGTATTATCTTTTAATGCCAACGCCCCGAGCCCAATGCCCACCCACCAGCCCTCGAGCGAAGCTCGAGCAACGGGTCTGGGCAGAGCCCAGCTGCCAGAGGCAGACAACGAGGCAGACAATACCGGTCGACGCGTGGCATGCAGTGTACCGAGTGTGGCTGGCTGCTGCATTACATCTGCAGAGATAAATTTCAGGCTCTTTCCATGAGACGCGTCGGGTGGCGCCGCGTTTCGTGTTTGTGGCTGCATTGTGAGTGGGGCAGCGACAGGTAGCCAATGCAGCGCAGCCTCTGGCGAGGGCGGGCACCACCCGGGGTGGGGGTGACTGTCGCTGGAGCTGAGCTGACACGCTCGAAACGCTCAAACCCACGCCGCCGCCGCCCTACCCCTTTCGACTCTAAACAGGCAAAGTCAAATCTGAAACTCAACCCCCCCATCTGCTGTGGCGCTAGCCCTTAAACCGTAACTCACCCCCTGGGAGCGTACCCAACTCTAAAAGGTCCCCCCTGCCGAACTCTGTTGGCAGATGCGGCCGGCATGACATGGCCCGCTTACCGTTCCCCCCTGATCCTGTGTACCCTAGAATCGGCGTGCAGGCCGCTGAATACTGCTAACAAGTCCCCCTTTGCAGCGGCTCTACTGCTGACGCTGTGCTGACGGGCGTGCAACTGTTGTCTACCACGGGCTACTAATAGTACCACCACTTTTCATCCACTCCTACTTTCCCAATTATAGAAACTTGTGTTTGAGTCTGCCTGGCGCCAGCACAACAAGCCAACTAAGGGTAGTCCACCTGTATAGTTCAGCTCGAGCCCTCGTCGCTCGCGATACGATACGTCGATAAAGCGACCGATTGGACGATTGGACGACTTAAAACTGCTACATCACCTCTCAACTGTACGGTCCGGGCCATATTCTGGTTTGACGTTTGTGGTGGATACGCGTAGTATTCTGGTTGAGTCAGATCTTGTCCGCGACAGATCTATCAAAGAGCGACGACACGACGACGCTCACCCACCCCAGGTCAAGACGGAAGCGACAAACGACAGTAACGAACGACCGACATGACGGCGGTGGCCGAGCCTTCAGGAAGCCCGCTCGTCGCGGAAGATGACGAGTGTCATTCGTGCAAAAGCTGTGGTCTGGTAAGTGGGAACGACCCTGGGGCTCTGCCTCCGGCGGCTGGGCGCTGCCCAGACCCGTTTGCTCGAGCTTCGCTCGAGGCAATGGTGAACTAACCAAGGCAGATTTTGGAAGAAGGACGGGCATTTGAGCTCGGTAAGTGGCCCACGCTCCCAGCCCTCCGCGAAGCGGAGCTACGGGTCTGGGCAGCGCCCAGCCGCCGGAGGCAGCGAACCCTGGACTAACCTCGTCCGTCTAGCTGGCAGCCGTTGGCACGTCGAATGCTTCCGATGCTCGACTTGTAACCAGCAGTTGGACGCAGATACCAATCTGCTGGTTCTGGGGAATGGCGACCTGATCTGTAACAACTGCTCGTATCATTGCAATATCTGCCAGAAGAAGATCGAGGATCTGGCGATTCTCACGGGCGACCAGGCGTTTTGCGCGACGTGTTTTGTGTGTCGGAACTGCCGCAAGAAGATTAGCGATCTGAAGTACGCCCGCACGTCGCAGGGGATTTTCTGCATGTCCTGTCATGATATGATGTTGGCGCGGAAGAAGAGAAGTGCTGCGAAGAAGGCGAAAGAGGCGAAGGAGGCGAAGGAGGCAAAGGAGGCCAAAGCAGCAACAGCAGCAACAGCAGCGGCGGCGGCGGCAGAAAGCCCAGGTTTCGGGTCTGCTACTCCTCCTTCTCTTCCCCATTCCATATCGTCGTCTTCTTCAATTCACAGACTGGATCAACATACAAAAAGACACAGTAGCCATCGACTGTCTTATGCATCATATAACAAGGACAAGACGCTGCCGTCGATTCCAGGCCAGAGCACCGGGTCGTCGCATCCAGCTTCCCAGTCAGAACGGCAGTCTGGACGTCTATCGTCCAGCTCGTCAATGACCTCGCTACAGGAAACGATAAATAATCATAAACCTCTTGGTCGCCTAAACGGATCGAATCGACGACCGGTTTCTGCTCTCTTCACTCCAGGCTTGACTGATGAGACACAAAATATATCACCAGCGGCTCCTGCCATCTCTGGGGCCGGTGGAGACGACGACTATTTCTTCTCGCAATCTGCCGACTCGGGCTTTGTACCGATCAAACTAGACATGTCATCAATCCCCCTGAATCCGTCAGACATTACCGGTCTCAATTTTGGAAACTCTCATATCAAGCCCCATTCTGACGAGCTGACTAGAAAGAGAGCAGTTATAAACCGACGCTCGGTATTCCCCACCAAATCGTCCTCTTCCATCTCGAGTAGTGATACTTCGTCTTTGACCAACATCACTCTAGGTGGAGGTGGAGGAGTAGGAGGCGAGGCCGAGAAACTCACACATGCATCTGTTGAAGGGTATCATGAACCGCCTAATGGCTCGTTATCACCAAGGAATGCCATCTATCTCAGCGATTCGAATCTCCCTTCAAGCTGGTCTTTAGGAGAGTATAGCACTGATGATACAGAAAATACAGCCACTACACCGCCGGAATTATCGTCTCCAGCAGACAGTTTACCTGTGGCGAGCGAGGAATCCACTCGACAGTCTCGTTCGACACTTCGTCCAGAAACTGTCATTCCCGATAGATCGATTCTACGGTCTATATCTCCTAGACCCATGATGGCCACAACTAATGGTGGTGGCCACCGCGACCACAGTCCGTCGTTAGCACCGTTTGCTCGTAACACGAAAAATGGCTCTATTCACACTAACGAGGCTCCTACTACCCCGAGATCTCTATCTCGCGATAATGATATTACAGTCACGCCAAGGATTTCGCTAAACAGATCTCCTGGATTGTCATCTTCTCCTCTTTTATCGTATCCAGCAATCGAATCTGTATTTCCACACCTCCCGCTAGCCAATTTATCGCCACCGTCAATTAACAGCCAAAGTCATCGACGGTCAATAAGCGATAGCCACCATCATTCAAAGGCTCTGGAGCCATCAGCAGATATTGGGTCAAACCAGCATTTAGGCTCTGTACTAATACCTCCATCCAATGTCGAGACTCTGACGAGAGAACTTATTGAAGCAAACAAGCGGATTGCCGAGTTGGAACGACTGGTTCGAGAAAAGGACGAGGCCGGAGCAGCAGCAGCTCCTAATCTACGGAATTTAGAGTCTGATATTCAGGAAAAACGCAAGACAATAGCGGGATTAGAGGCTCATGGAGCCCTTGTAAGGAAAGAAATTATGGCACTTGAAAATGTGACCAAAGATGGCAGCAAAGTGGACTCGCCAGGTCAGCTGCTGGATGAGTTTTCCTCGGAGCTCGCGTCAATAAAGACGTCACTAATGGCCGAAATCACCGAGCTGGTGATTCAACGAGACAGCCTGAAATCGGAAAACGCTAAACTCACTGTGATTCGCGACAGGGCCGTGGAAGAAAGTAGTGTATTAAACATAAAGAACTCGCAATTGGCAGATATGAACAATGAGTTATCTAAACAACTCATTGATAAGTTTGGTCCATATGCATTTTCACAGTCAAAGTCTGATAATGGAACTCTTATCCACAAACTGGCTAGCGGATCATCTGGTTCCAGTGTAAGACGGAAAGAAGTGGCATCGGCATCGGCAGCGACGACTCCACAGTCGCCTTCGAGAAGTTTGAATCATCATCGACTGGACATTGCAAACAAAGACGCGGCAGCTGCTGCTTCAGCGGCATATGATGACCCAATGGTCACGATTCTCGATGCTGGACACGTTGTGGATACGAGAAAAGATAGACAACATGCACGAAGGTTTTGGAAACGGCCAGGAGCCGCTGTGGCCAAGGGGCTTAATAAAGTGTTTGCTAATGATTTTGAGGCCGGACCCGAGTTTTATGAAAATGCTATTGATTATAATGGACATGGCAATGGCAAGAATGCTCGTAACGGTTGGTTCAAGAGTAATGAAAATGCAGCAAGTGGCGGTAGTGCTATTGCAGCAGCTGCTCTGGCTGCTACGGCTACTGCTGGTCGTCCAGGTGGTAATAATAATCTTGGTAGTACCACCAGCAATGGAGTTTTGAGAGGATCCACGTCTCCGTATAATACGATATCCACCAATGCTGTCGAGGGGAACGTTAATAGCAGCAATAGCAGTAGCAGCCTCAGCACGAATGCTAATAATAATAATACTACAACAACAACGACGACGACGGTAACGATGGCCAATGGAGGCGAGTCAGCGTCAGCTACGTTAATGGGTGCACCAATTGAATGGCGCACATCTCATGAAGGTAATCGAATCCCCGTGATTGTCACTCGTTGTGTTGAGGAAGTGGAGAAACGAGGAATGACGTTTGAGGGCATTTATCGAAAGTCAGGTGCAAAGTCTCAGGTCACTCTTATCGAAGAGGCGTTTGAGAAAAGCTGGGAAGGAGGCTTTGATGAAGTATTATCGGGAGATATCAGTGGTGTTACTAGTGCTCTCAAGCAGTACTTGAGGTATCTTCCTATCCCGCTAATAACCTACGATGCATATGACGATTTCATCCAGGCTATCAGTGCAGGTTTGCACGAAGATAAGGTCAATGCCCTACGGTCCGTCATCAACTCATTACCTCCATCCCATCATGATTGTCTTGAATATGTGGTTCGCCATCTTGCCAAGGTGACGAAATATTCCTCTCAAAACCTAATGACGACTAGAAATCTAGCAGTGGTGTTTGCGCCTACCTTGGCCCGAGATCTCACTGGCCAGCGTGAAATGTTGGACATGCAAGCGCGAAACGACTGTACTCAGCTTCTCATTGACAACTGTGATACAATTTTCACTGGCTTTTAGGCCCTAATTATTTATGTATTTTTGTGTTTTGCTTCTTTAATAATGTATACTATGATATGAATTATTGGTGGAAACGACAAAGTGGATAAAGTGATTGAAGGGCAAGTCCGGGGTTCGGGGTTCGGGGTTCGGTGTTTCTTTTATTTAGAATCCATCAGACCGCATGCAGTATGCAAGATTAACTTCTGGCGCTATACACAAAGTGGATGTACACAGGGTTCGAGAATTGAATAGTAGTGGTTGACGAAGCAGTGGTAAGAGCAGTTGTAGGTAATTTTCTCGAAACAGCGTAGTGTGGACTAAACTTTATTTCTTTACCAGAGGTGCGAGACGAGCAGCAAAGAAGATAGAAGATAGCCGTCTAGCAAGCCATCTGAAGCAAGTAATCTGTTGATGAGAGATTATAACGGAACACAGTCCTCCGATCCCGACAACAACGGGACTACTGTCCCGGACTGAGCCCCCCAAAAAAACCCCTACACCCGGCCAAACATATTGCTGTCTCATTCCTTACTATTGTCGGCATGGCCATCCCGGTTACGCGAGGCTCTGGCTCATCCCGCCAAGCCGCATGGCGTTTCAATGTGTCTGGCAAATTTCATGTCTACGGATCATCACCGGATAGCTGCATGTGCGGCGACCCTGCTAACCAACGTCGCCAACCTAACATGGCTAGCTATAATACGACGCAGGTCCGAAGCAATGCGGGGAAGCCGACTAGTGTGGCAGGGGCTAATGGAGTCCCCGGATCCAGATTGAACCCGTGGACCTGGAAGGATAGGGGCACGGGGCCACATATGGCAATGGCAATGGCATTTATGCAAAAACTATATAAAGAGCCAGATATCCCTCTTCAGAATAGAATTTTTTTCATTAACAATTGGCAACAAGTGAATTGATCATCTATTATCTACAATGAAGGTCTTACTCGTTTTATACTCTGCTGGATCTCATGCCAAAGATGAAGACAAGCTTCTTGGTTGTATCGAGAACGAGCTTGGTATCCGTAAATGGCTGGAAGACCAAGGTCATGAGCTGGTGACTACGGACGATAAAGAGGGCCCGGATTCCGAGCTTGACAAACACATTGTCGATGCCGAGATCATCATCACCACCCCATTCCACCCTGGCTATATCAGCAGAGAACGCATTGAAAAGGCCAAGAACCTCAAGGTCTGTATCACTGCTGGTGTTGGTTCCGATCATGTCGATTTGACTGCTGCTAATGAGCGAAAGATTGCTGTTCTCGAAGTCACCGGATCCAACGTCACCTCGGTCGCTGAGCATGTTGTCATGACCATTCTGGTGCTGGTGAGAAACTTTGTGCCTGCTCATGAGCAATATGTCAGGGGAGAATGGGATGTTGCTGGAGTGGCCAAGGACTCGTACGATGTCGAGGGCAAGGTCATTGGAACCGTAGGAGTTGGTCGTATTGGAAGCAGAGTTCTCCAACGACTCAAGCCTTTTGATCCCAAGGAGCTGCTTTACTTTGATTACCAGCCCTTGTCTCCTGAACTTGAAAAGGAAATCGGTGCCCGACGTGTTAACAAGCTTGAAGACATGTTGGCTCAATGTGACATTGTCACCATCAACTGTCCTCTTCACGAGAGCACCAAGGGTCTCTTCAACAAGGAGTTGATTTCCAAGATGAAGAAGGGAGCCTGGTTGGTCAACACCGCTCGTGGAGCCATCTGTGTGGCCGAGGACGTGGCCGCTGCTGTCAAGAGTGGTCAGCTGCGAGGATACGGGGGCGACGTCTCGTTCCCCCAGCCTGCTCCTGCCGACCACCCCTGGCGAACCATGTTCAACAAATACGGTGCAGGCAATGCCATGACCCCTCACATCAGCGGCACCTCCCTCGACGCCCAATCCAGATATGCCACCGGAACCAAGAACATTCTCGAGTCGTACATCTCCGGCAAGCATGATTACCGTCCTCAGGACATCATCGTGATCAACGGTCACTACGGCACCCGTGCCTACGGCGACGACAAGAAGGTCAACTAGGACCTCCCACAAGCACCCGCCTGGCTATACGAATAAAACTTGTACTTCCCACCCCATCACGCCTCCGGCGGCTGGGCGCTGCCCAGACCCGTTTGCTCGAGCTTCGCTCGAGAGCGCTCGTCCAGAGGTCCCTGCCCTCCGCGAAGCGGAGCTACGGGTCTGGGCAGCGCCCAGCCGCCGGAGGCACAGCCCCCTCCCCCTCGCTGTATTTTGGAAGATTATATTTTTTATATATCTTGATACTATTTTTTAGAAAGTTTGACTGGGACGGTGGAGGGTCCAGGAAATCAAATACACAATTAAAAAGAACAAACTAACAACCCTGATGATGGAACGCCGCTTAGAGCTTGTCGTAATACTCTTCGTAACCAGGAACAATCTCCTTCATACCACGACGGATACGGGACTGGGACACGATTTGACCGGGCTTGGAGGCGGTGTCAAGTGGGTCTCCACCCATGACCTGCCAGTGATCAAAGACCATCTGGGGGAAGGCCTGACCACCGGTGGCCTGTCTGAGCTCGCCGGTGAAACCAAACGACTCGTTAACGGGCAAGTGGGCCTTGACAGTGAAGAGAGGAGTACCAGGACGCTGCTCTTCAGAAAGAACCTGGCCACGCTTCTTGTTAAGAACCGAGTAGATACCACCAATGGCGTTTTCAGGACACTGGATCTCGACAAGGAAAACAGGTTCCTGGATACGGGGCTCGGCCAAAAGAGTGGCAGCATAGGTGGCACGTCTCATGGTAGGAATGATCTGACCACCTCCTCTGTGGATAGCATCAGGGTGGAGAGTGACATCCAAAATGTTGATACGAACAGCACGCAAGTTCTCACCAAAGATAGGACCTTCCTTGGTAGCCCACTGGAACGCAGCAACCACGGAATCCTTGATTTCGTGCAAGTACTGAACAGCCTTGGTCTGGTCAACCACCAAATTGGGACCGGAACCGTCAGGACCGAAACACCAAATCTTACGAGCATCAGTCACGTCCCAGCCAAACTCGTCAGCCATGATACGGGCGCGGACCTTGAAATCGTCTCTGGGGTTCACGACACCCTTTTCAATGGCAAGAGCCAACTCGTCATCAAGAGGCTCAGCCTTGAGGTAGATACGGTTATGCTTATTGGGCGACTTGGAAAGAGCAGTCATGGACGATTCGGCCTCAACAGTCTCACGGTAAGAAACCACAGGAGGAGAAACCTTGAGAGGAATACCAGCATGGTCTTCCTCGAGATCCTTCAAACAGATCTCCAAGTGCAATTCACCAGTACAGGCGACAATGTGTTCACCAGACTCGGACATGGAAGTAACCACACAAGGATCCGACTTGGAAAGACGCTTAAGACCTTCGACAAGCTTGGGCAAGTCGTTGGCGTTCTTGACCTCGACGGCGACCTGCACAACGGGCGACACAGAGAATTTCATGACCTTCAAGTTGTGGGCCGTCTCATAGGTGGTCAAAGTACCAGACTTGAGCAAGAACTGATCCACACCAACCAAACCGACAATGTTACCAGCAGGGACATCATCAATGGGTTCAATAAAACGTCCCATCATGAGAACAGTACGTTGAATGGCCTTGATGAACAAATCATCCTTCTTACCAGGGATATAGTTAGGACCCTGGATACGGACCTTTTGACCAGATCTCACGGTACCAGCGAAAACACGACCGAAAGCATAGAAACGTCCCTTATCAGAGGTGGGCACCATCTTGGAAACGTAAAGCATAAGATCAGACTTGGGGTCACACTCCTTGATAGCAATACAAGCTGGGTCATCAGAAGGACCTTCGTACAAAGTCTCGGCACGGTAAGCTTGAGCAGTGACAGGAGAAGGCAAGTGGATTACAATCATCTCCATAAGAGCATCGGCAGCAGGCAAGAACTTTCTCATGACGATCTTGAGCAAAGCCTTTCCTTCAAGATCTCTCTCGTCCGACTTGAGCTGGATGTCGAGCTTCTCAAGCAACACAGGGATTTCATCCTTCTTGTAGTTCATGATAGCATTGAAGATTTTGAAAATGGGGTCCAAAACAAACATGTTAAAGGCACGTTCAAGAGTCTTTCCATTGGCATCCTTGTCCTTGTTGGTCCATTTCTTGGTCTTGGGGTTGAAAAACGAGTCTCCCCACAATCTCTCCATCATCTTTTCTCTGTCAACACCAAACTTCTTGGCATAACGGATAGCAAACTGACGGACAGTGAAAGCCCATCCATGCAAACCAGAAGCAAATGCCACGGTACCCTTCTCGGGGTATACCTGCACATCACCAAGAGTCTTGTCAAAATAAGTAGAAATGATCACGTTAACGGACTCGACGGTTCTGGAGAAAGATTGGTACAAATCTTCTTTGGTGGTTTGCAATTCAAGCAAGGCACGATCCACCTTGTTGATGACGACAACAGGTTTGATACGTTCACCCAAGGCCTGTCTCAACACAGTCTCGGTTTGCACACAGACACCTTCGACACAGTCGACAACGACCAAGGCACCATCAGTAACACGCAAAGCAGCAGTGACCTCTGACGAGAAATCAACGTGACCTGGCGAATCAATCAAGTTGACCAAGAACTCGGTACCCTGAGTCTTTTGCTTGATCTCCTTGGTATCCTCTTCATTCATTTCGGCATAAAGAGAAATGGCGGTAGACTTGATAGTAATACCACGCTCCTGTTCGTCCTTTCTGGTATCGGTGAAACGAGCCTCACCTGCTTTGGCGGCAGAAATGATACCAGCTCTTTGAACAAGCGAATCGGTCAGGGTGGATTTACCGTGATCGACGTGGGCAATAACAGACATGTTACGGACATTGGTAACCTTGTCCATAAGGCCGCGCATTTGCTAGATGAGTTAGTATGAATGGGCGAGAGACCTTGGAGGAGAGGAGACCCCCTGAGGAGAGGATATATAAGTGAGGGCAAGGGTCGCGCGGCTGGCAGTACTTCCTGATACTGACAAATTTTTTGCGTCTCATGTCAAGGCCATATCAGACTCCACTGCAAAGATTGCCTGATTATGAGCACCACCCATTGGTCATTGTCTACTGTTGTCGTGTATGACCAACCCATCAGGGATGTGGTTCTGGTGACAACAGTATCAATATCAGAATCAGTGCCAACGTCAATGTCACCATCAACGTCACCATCAACGTCACCATCAACGTCACCATCAACGTCACCAGCTCCAGTATTACCATTACCTTCTTGCCCGCTTCACTTCACTCCATATCCCTCATTCTAATTCACTTACATCAACCGTAAAGTTAACTAAACCCTTGTTAGTACCTACTGATCAACCTCCAACAACCAGAACCACCCTATCAGTGCTTACCCATTGTGATAAAAGTTTATAGTGCTGAACACTTGTTTCCTCTTTTTTGAGTTTTTCTAATAAAATCAATCAAAAAATCGTTTCAACAAGAATCGAAATCAGGCCTGAAAACGGTTCTCAAGGAAAGGAAAAAAAAAAGGAGGAATGGTTGAGCAAAAGAAGAAGAAGAAGAAAGGGAAAAAAAAAGGATGAGATGAACGTAAAAGGAAAAATTTACCACCAGTGCATGTGGGATAGGGCAGGGGGAGAGGGGATGGAGGTGGTGGTGGTGGTGGTGGTGCGATGGGTTAGGGACGTTGGGAGGAATAGAAGATTGATAACGGAGATGTGAGAGAGATGAGAGTGGATATATCAGTATAAAAGCTGTATACAGATATAATTATAGGAGTAGACAGAGGTAGATGGGAAGATACAAGAAAAGGTGATATGTAGAATAGATATGTTACGGTAGACGGTACGGTAGACGGGACACGGTACACAGTACGGTACCCAGTACCCAGTACACAGTACACTAACAGAGCTGAAGAGTCAGCTGGCGTGAGTCTGCCGTCGTTAATTTTGACAACCATCTGTTCAATCATTCAGTCAAAAGCACCCTTCCGTATCAATCAGACGTGTGGTTGTGTCGTGTAGTTGTGTAGTTGTGTAGTTGTGTAGTTGTGTAGTTGTGCTGGTTGTACTGGTTGTACTGGTTGTACTGGCTAATGTTTGTTATAACTACCCCTGAGTAATGATAAATCCTGCTATGCATCACGTGTGTCTGCCCATTTAATGTCAAAATGTCCATGACAAACGTTCATGAAATACATTGTTCTCCAACCAGTTGAATTGGACTTATGCTGGGGACCGTTGGCTGATGGTCAATGACACAATGAGTGGCAGATATCCAAGCATTTCTGTCCCGTTTGTAGCTGAACAAGGATGCGACATTATCGACAAGTGGACTTATATAGACCGTCAACAGGCCCAGCAGATAGTGGACGGGGTGTGGATCGGCCCCATGAGAGTGTTAAGAGACGCTGAATTTCTTTGTGAACATAATATCCGTGTAGTGGCTTCGTTGGTGGACCCAAGGTTGTCGCATGCTGTGACCAAACGGGCAAATGAGGCCAATCTGCCAATCAAGATTGTAAATATCCACACTGAAACTTCAGCTTCAACTAATGGCCAACTGAGAGTTTCTTCTTTGGAACAGGTTGTATGTGAAATCATGGATGCTCACAAGAAGGAGGTCTCATGTCTCGTGCTGTGCGAGACCGGCAACGGCAAATCAGCTGCCGCCATGGCCGCCTACCTCATTTATTCCCGAGATCTCGACGCCGTTGCGGCCATTCAATTCATCCAAAACAGACGATATTCTGTATATCTTGACAAAGAACTAGTTCATCATTTACAAACTTTTGAGTCCGTGTGTCGAGCTCGGCGCACGCCTGCTTCAACCACGACAGACCTTAAACGGTCTAGAGAAGAGGATACACATATCAACGTCTTCACTGATGATACAAGTTTAATCAAACGATCTAGAGACGAGGACATCGATATCAGTACCCATATCAACGTCTTCACTGATACGTTCTAGAGAACGACATCTCACTTACATCAACTTTACCCATATCAAATGCCTTTATTGATGACGACCATTCTACTACACCTAACACCCATCTCACGTCTCACGTCCACGTCTCACATCTCACATCTCACATCTTGTCAAAATCATATCTTCATAAATTCTACTACAAACTACTTTTTAAGAATGGTCACCACATCCTCATCCATTAGTGTATGAGAAAGACCCACGTACTGAGGCTGATGCTTGACACTACGGCCGTATACAACAGCATTCTTGAACTCGTCCACAAGAGACTTGTGAATGGAATTACAGAAATCTTCAACAGTACTTCGGTTCTGACGTAGAACAATGGGCTGCTCATAGTCGGGCTGCTGGCCCTTTGGTTTGGTATACACTCGCACCAGGTTCAGTTTATCCCACATGACCTCTAAAAGTTCGTCGAGATTCCAGCCATTTTCAGAAGAAATGGGCACCGCATTAGGGATCCGGAATAAGAGATCAAGCTCCTCAATAGATATAGAGTCGATTTTGTTCAACACATAGACAACAGGAATATATCTTCTATTGGGTGCTTCGAGAACATCAATGAGATCATCGACCGACGCATCACAGCGGAATGCAATATCGGCAGAAGAGATGCGGTATTCAGACATGACTGCACGGATCTCGTCATTATCTAATTTGGTAAGTGGCACTGTATTAGTGATGTTGATGCCTCCTTTATCCTTTTTACGAAACACAATGTTTGGTGGTTCTTTATTAATGCGGATTCCAAACCCCTCGAGTTCTCGTTCAATCACCTGTTTATGCTGTAAAGGTTTATTAACATCGAGAACAATGAATATTAGATTACAAGTACGAGCAACTGCAATGACTTGTTTACCTCGTCCTTTACCATCTTTGGCTCCTTCAATAATCCCTGGCAAATCCAGCATTTGGATCTTGGCTCCTCGATATTGAATCACTCCTGGTACTGTAGTCAAGGTCGTGAACTCATAAGCGGCTGCTTCACTATGTGTGCCAGTGACTTTACTTAGTAGAGTGGATTTGCCAACTGATGGAAATCCAATATAACCCACTGAAGCCACCCCAGTTCTGGCCACATCGAACCCGACTCCACCTGATCCACCTCCACTGCCCGAAGGTCCTGCCAACAGTTCTCTTTTCAATTTGGCCAGTTTGGCCTTGAGTTGACCCAAGTGAAACGACGTGGCCTTGTTTTTCTGGGTCTTGGCCATTTCATTTTCAATCTATACATAGTTAGGAACGAAGCATCGTATGGTATGGGTAAAACAACTTACGTCTTTAATCTTGTCTACGATTGTCGCCATTTTGGATGTTGATGTTGATATTGTGAATGAAATGTGCTTGATCTGGTAGTGAACTTTTTTATTTTCCCTGCGACCTCGCTAACATAAATTTCACTTTTAAATTGTCTTATAGAGGTGACTTGGTAGCGCTGAGTTGCGCTGGACCAACACTCTGGTAAATATAACAAACGCATGAGAAATCTATTTTATCCTTGAAAAGTCATAGTCTATTTGATCCATGACAAACCATTTATTTGATCCATTTATATAGTCAAAGGATGGTTTTCTGAAAGCTGTTCAGTTCATTCATCTACTGTTGGTACGGCTCATGGGGCGAGCTCCAGTGCACGGCGCTATATTCAACTCACTCATACCTGCAGCTGAAATATTTCACTTTGAATTCCTGTCTGAACATTCAGTGATAACAAATCTAGTAGATTGACTGATCCAACATGGCGAAAAAGTGAGTATACAGTCGTAGTAGTAGTCGATAGTAACCCATGTCAAGCTCATATACTAACAGGTGCTTATAGAGACAAAAAGTCAAACAAACGTTTCGACGATGAGGAAGACATTTATATGGAAAATACTGCAGAGGAGTTTGGATCTGCCTCTCCAGCTCCAGAGGTCCTCGCAAGTGGTGATGTCTCGGAAACTGGGACCCCTGAACCATCTAAAGAAGCCGAAGAAGACATTGAAGATGGAGGTCTGTTAGGAGCGCTGAAGCGTTCCAGACAGAAAAAGGATGCCAAAAAGGAACAGGCAGAGGCCGAGCAGGCTGAAAAGGCTGCTGCTGCCGCTGCTGCTGCAGGAGCTTCGGCCGTCGTCGTCAAGAGTAAGAAAGAAAAGGAAAAGGAAAAGAAAGAAAGAGAAAAGGCTAAAAAGAAGGCTCAGGCCGAGCGGAAGAAAACTGCTCCTGTGCTTGAAAAGAAAAGCAAAGGTGGGTCTGGGTCTGGTACTCCTGAACCCGAGGGAGCTGATGATTCGTCTGCCGCTGGTACTGCTACAAAGGCAGCTTCCACTGCTGGTACCAAGAAAAAGTCTGGAAAGAGTGCTATCGCTGCTGCTTTACAGAAACAGATTGCTGCCCGAAAGGCCGCAGAAGACGCACAGCGCCAGGCCGAAGAGGACGAGCTACGAAAAATCGAAGAAGAAGAAAAACGTTTGGCAGAAGAAGAACGATTGAGAGAAGAGGCCAGACAGAAGAAAAAGGAAAAGGAAAGAGCCAAGAAAGAAGAACTCAAAGCAGCAGGAAAACTGTTGACGAAGAAACAAAAGGAGCAGCTAGCTTTACAAGAGCGACGTCGTCAACAACTATTGGCTTCTGGTGTTAAAGTTGAGGGCCTAATGGGCGATGGAGAGACTGAAAAGCCTAAGAAGGTTGTATATGGCAAGAAAAAGGCTAGCGGTAATAAGAAGCAGCAAAGTGAAGAACCCGAGGAGGCGACTAGTACGACTGATGCAGTTGCTGATGTGGCTGCTGATGCCATTGCTGTAGAACAGCCATCTGTTACGCCAGAACCTGTAGAAGACGAGGAAGCGGCCCTTATTGACGACTGGGAGGCTGCCTTAGGTTCGGATGGTGAAGTAAAAGACAACTGGGAGAGTCTGGAGGACGAAGAAGAAGAACAGGAAAAAGAACAGCAGATTGAAAAGGATGCTAATGTGACGACCGAGAAACAACCGAAAGAAGAAGCTAAACCTCAAAAGACAGCCAATTCAAACGGAAAAGCCAAGGAGACTGTTCCCGCTTCTGCTGCTGGTGCTGCTACTGCTCCCGATACTGCCGTATCTGACGAAAATAGTCTCCAAAAGGCTGTAGCCAAGATTGGCAAAAGACAAGCTCAAATCAATGAAAAGCGTGAAGAGCGCATCAGCAGAGCACTAGCCGGAGCCTCGTCAAGTAACCTTCGTTCTCCTATCTGCTGTATCCTCGGTCACGTAGATACCGGTAAGACCAAACTGCTTGATAAAGTCCGTCAAACCAACGTGCAACAAGGTGAAGCCGGTGGTATCACCCAACAGATTGGCGCTACTTATTTCCCCATGTCGGCCATTGAACAAAAGACAAAGGTCATGAAGAAATATGTCGACGTGAAATGTGATGTTCCAGGTCTATTGGTCATTGATACCCCAGGACACGAGTCGTTTGCTAACTTGCGTTCTCGTGGTTCATCACTCTGTAACATTGCTATTTTGGTGGTGGATATTCTACATGGCTTGGAGAAACAGACTTTGGAATCCATTCGTCTTCTTCGAGACCGGAAAACCCCCTTTGTGGTAGCTCTTAACAAAATCGATCGTCTATATGGATGGGAGGCGATTCCCAACAACTCTTTCCGAGATTCATATGGGAAACAACAGCTTTCCGTGCAAACCGAGTTCCAGGAACGTCTTGCCAAGACCAAACTGGCATTTGCTGAACAAGGTCTCAATTCTGAGTTGTATTATCAGAATGATAACTTGGCTAAAAACGTCTCTTTGGTACCTACGTCTGCCATTACAGGTGAAGGTATTCCTGATTTACTATATCTCCTGTTGGAGTTGACTCAATCACGAATGAAAAAGGAGCTCATGTATCTGTCACATTTGGAGGCCACGGTTCTTGAAGTCAAGGTCATTGAAGGTCATGGTACTACCATTGATGTTATTTTGTCAAATGGTGTTTTACATGAAGGAGATCGCATCGTGTTATGTGGTCGAAATGGCCCTATTGCTACCAATGTGCGTGCTCTTCTAACTCCTCAGCCATTGCGAGAGCTGCGTATCAAATCAGCTTATGTTCATAATAAAGAAGTCAAGGCTGCCTTGGGTGTTAAGATTGCTGCTCCAGAGTTGGAAGAGGCGGTGGCTGGTTCAAGATTGTTATTAGTCGGTCCAGACGATAATGAGGAGGATCTCATGGAGGATGTCATGGAAGATTTATCTGGATTATTGGATTCTGTGGATAAATCTGGCAAGGGAGTTTGTGTCCAAGCTTCTACTTTAGGTTCTTTAGAAGCTCTTCTTGATTTCTTAAAGGATATGAAGATTCCTGTCATGTCGTTTGCCATTGGGCCAGTTTTCAAGCGTGATGTTATGAGAGCCACCACAATGCTTGAAAAGGCCAAAGATTATGCCGTGATGCTGTGTTTTGATGTTAAAATCGACAAGGAAGCTGAACTGTATGCTCAGGAGCAAGGTATTCGGATCTTTTCTGCTGATATCATTTATCATCTATTCGATGCTTTTACTGCTTATCAAAAGAAGTTGCTTGAGGAGCGTAAAAAGGACCTGTTGCACAATGCCATCTACCCATGTATTTTGAAAACAGTTCAAGTTATCAATAAGAGGAACCCCATGATTGTGGGTGTGGATGTTGTTGAAGGTAGTGTAAGAATCGGAACTCCCATCTCGGTAGTCAAGGTCGACCCCACCACCAATGAAAAGAATATCATCAATCTCGGTACGGTGGTGTCTTTGGAAATCAATAAAAAGTCGGCTGATATTGTGAAAAAGGGCCAGACCAATGCTGGTGTGGCGGTCAGATTAGAAGCTCCTTCTGGGGTGCCTCCTACTTGGGGTCGTCATATGACCGAGGCTGACCCTCTGTATTCGCACATTTCCAGAAGATCCATTGACACTTTAAAAGACCCTGCGTTCCGTAATGACGTTCCTCGAGATGATTGGCTGCTTATCAAGCATTTGAAGCCACTTTTTGATATCAAATAAAGATGAATATTGGTGTAGTTTTAATAAACATGTTGTAGAAACGGTGTGGATGTTAGGGTATCATTGGGGTGGTATATAAGTGAGCTTCGTGAGCTTCGTGAACTTCGTGAACTTGTGAACTTGGTTAGTTGAGTGACAACGAGGTAGAACTCTTGTGGGGCCCTTTGACTTTACCCTTTCTATTATCGACTTCACGCAATTGAATAGATACCTTGGCTGATTGTCTTATGGATCAATAATGAGCTCGTAAGTGAAGAAGAACGAATAACAGCAGCATGACCATCATGTGAATACGACAATTAGATTGAGCAGCGTTGTTAGAGTCTGAAGCCACAACTTGGCATGTCGAGTGGATCTTGAGCTAACTGAGGTAGAATAGAAGGCGCTGTCTCTGTCGCCGCCGGTACCGGTACCGGCACCACGTTACCTGACCTTCGACATCTCACTGATCCATCATGCTTCCAACCTCTGGTAGACCAGGTACGTATGATCTATCGCACCATATACACTGCTGATGCTAACTGCTGTATCTTGTAGGAAGTTCCAGTACAGTTCCAAGTTGAACCACATACCATAGCTGATTATACGCCTCTGCAGCTACTACAGAAGAAGTATTATATTGCTGCTGCCAGGAAAGCGGCAGACCTGTTAAGCAGAACGGCAGATAAAACAGATCATGAGTGTATCCTTGGACTATGGGACATTAGAATGAGAAGCCTGATTCTGGCCAGGTTAGGAAGGGTAGCAAGAGCAGAAGCCAAGGTCCTAGGCGATGTATCGTCAGACAAGTATCGATTAGAAGATGGAACGAGTGTTGTTCCTTGGGATCTGAGACTGTTTCTGGTTCCAATATGGGCAGGAGGCGATGCACAAAATGGATTGACAAGATACTATGGCCTAGCCAGAGAGGCGAGAATGGAGGCTCATAGAGCCAAGTCTGAAGAGATAACCAGTGATAGGACCAAAACCGTCTACGTATCTAAAAAGGTCTGGGAAAGCCGATTAAGAGAGATTGCATTATACATAGCTGCCACGTTGGTAGGAATGAAGGATAGCGTTACAGCCATTGATCATTTGAAAGGATTATACCAGACCTGCAAGCAAACTGGAGATGAAGGCAACGTAAAGTTTAGTTATCGAGTAGCATTTTCGTTGGCTTTTGTGTATCTGATGGTGGGCGACACGATTTCAGCACGAGAATGGCTCCAGCTGTCGCCCGAGCAATACCATTCGAAAGATCTGGCGCTGGCAGTCTGTTCTTTAGCAGATGGAGATATGTCTGAATCGGCAAGCTTGATTGAAAAGTATTTAGAGCATGACAGCGACAGCACAAAGACCGAGGCACTCAACAATCTTGCTATTTCCCATTTACATGAAGGCGAACTCAATAAGGCCATTGATTTGCTAGAACGAGCCGTCTCGTCAGCAGCCCTCAGTCCGACAGTTTTATTTAATTTATTCATATTATACGATCTTCAGCACGAGTCTCCGGCGGTCAAAAAGAAGCAGATTGGCGACATTATTAGATCTCGAGGAACCGAATCCCTAGGCACTTATGAGCTGTTTCTACACAGGTAACCGACTCTCACCTGCCAGCTCACCTGCTAGATCACCCACGGCTGGCAGAGACTCACTCTGAACCCCCATTAGCAACGTCCACACCATGCAATGATCAGTAAATAAATAAGTAACATCCCGAAAGAGCTCGCGAAGCGAGCACAACGGGTCCGGGCAGCGCCCGGCCGCCGGAGGCAGCACCCCCCACCCCCAACACCGTCTGCGGTGGACTAGCGAGCCGTCCTCTTAAAAAGCAGCTGGATAAAGTATTCTTTGGTGTCCTTGTCGAAGTAAGTCCAGAACTTGCCTGGAGAACGGTCGATTTCATTGTTTTCCAGCTTGAATGCACAGGTTTCATACGGCTCCGCAGCCACTAGCAGGTACTGGAAATGGCGATCTTGGGGCATGTCGACTTTCTGTTCAAAGGCACTCATGAATCTGTAGCGAGGAACCACGTCGGTGCCGATTTCAGGGTACTTGATCTGGAACTGGAGTCCCACCTGCTTGGTCACGGGGTCGCGCACTTTGGTGATTTTGTAGCCGGGACGACCGATTTTGACTGTTTTCCGAACAGCAATAGCCGATGCACCAGCTACGGCGCCTACTGGAAGGCCAGTATTTGGATCTATTCGCTGCCTCTGCTGCTTCTCGTCCAGAGCCTGGCGCTGGGCCAAGTTCGTGGCATGTCTTCTCCCTTGAGTATGTGCAAGATACGATCCATCAGTGATATGAGTCGTGAGACATAGGCGACACTCGAAGATTCCCGCGTGGTTTTTGAACAAGTACGGATCTGAGAGTTAGTTATTTACGGTTCGTTCGCTAGGGTTTATTAGAAGAAGACATACCCTTGTCCAGATCGATTGTCTCTAAAGCTAGCTGCCGTAGTCTTTCACGGCGATGCGCGTTCTGTGCACTAGAGCTGGCGACACCTCCACCACCCTGTTTTGAGCCAACTCGGTTCTGATAGTCCATGATGAACGGGGATATGGTGAATATGGTGAATATGGTGAAGCTGATGGACTTTTTTGGATTTATCTGCCTGCATATTTCCGATGATCGCATTGGCGCCCGAGCGGCTACCAACATCACACGCCTATCGACTTCTGAGAGAACTGTTTGATTAGAGTGGAGAGGATAAACGAGATGGTTTGATGACAGGTTGAATAGGAATCAAATAATCGTAAGCTACTGGTGAATGATTAGCTGCCAACGTTTAACCGGTTTTAGATCAGTTGGCTGACTGGAAAGATTAGATAATCCGTACTGGAACGCGCCGGTGCCAGATGGAGAGCAGAGAAGTGTGCTGAAACACGTGTAACGAGTTTTTTTGATACGCGAATTGGTCTAAAGATGTCGTCCTCGTCTCGACGACGCAGAATACGGCGCAATCTGGCTTCCTCGTTGGCCAATAGTAATCATGTTATACCAGGAATTGGCAAGCCTCGTGCTGAATGTTCATATGAAGAAATCTATCCTGATCTGAATGTCACGGTTCCTCTGGCATTGCAATTTAGTAGTACAGAAGACGGGGCGGCTGATTCGGACCGTGAAGATAGATTGACTGTAGACAATAATGCGGTTGACCACATGTTAGCCCAGTCCCCTTCACGCGTACCTTTGCCCGCACCCTCGCGCGCACCTCTTGGCCGTGCTATTGTGAAACGTAAAAGACGAACAAGAAAAGAAGTCTGGGAGTCACAACTGCCACTAATAGATGAGAATCAGATTTCCAGTAGAACCCGTCATGGACCAAGTGCGGGTTCTAGTAGTAATGGACGATTGACCAGGTCCTCGTCTTTATCGCTAGCTCATATGGAGCCTCACAGTCCTACTAATAGTCCGAGTCCCGTCGTTCGTCCCGTTCGTCCCGTTCGTCCTTCTCGTCTACCAAACTACGAATCACGAAATCTACCCTCTGAGTCAGATAAAACCACATCTAATGCTACCAATTTCCGCACTCTCTCCGACAAAGATCACAACAACTCCCACGCCATGGCCGTAGACAAGTCCATGGTTTCTGCCGGGTATAGAGTATCTGATAAATTCGACATGCCCGATTCTTATATTCGCACATTTGTGACTTTGGACCAGTCGGCAGTAGACGAAACAGAAAGTTCCCAGCCTTTGAATACGCCGTCCACATCAACCATCAGCCCTGTCGAATACGATATGGATGAACAGGACGAGCACTTTTTAAACATCTTGAATAAGCAGCGACAAAAGCACACCATCAAGCGTCGCCCGTTACCACCCATCTCAAGGGAAATCTTCGAGATTACAATGACGCTTCTTGAAATCGAGTGGTTCAAGATGGAACAGATGATGCCTGCGAAGCAGAAAAAGCACGCTGAAAACGACATTTCCACCTCGACCGACGTGGATGAAAAGTGCGTCATTTGTGACGATTCGGAATGTGATAATAGTAACGCCATTGTATTCTGTGATGGGTGTGATATCGCTGTTCACCAGGACTGCTATGGAGTACCATTCATCCCCGAGGGTCAGTGGCTGTGTCGCCAGTGCACAGTTTCCCGTAGGCTACGAGCAAATTGTATATTCTGCCCAAACAGAGGAGGTGCATTTAAACAGACTGACTCACAACACTGGGCTCACGTACTATGTTCATTGTGGATTCCTGAAACTTCAATTGCGAACCTGTCTTATATGGAGCCAATTGTGGGACTGGAAAACGTCCCCAAAGGAAGATGGAAGCTAAACTGTTATATATGTCGTCAAAAGGTTGGCGCTTGTATTCAATGTGCTAACAAAAACTGTTTCCAGGCTTTTCATGCCACCTGTGCTAGAAGAGCAAAACTATATATGAAAATGGAGACTGGCATTTTAGGGGCTGTCCATGATCCGGCATCAATGGTGGTGTTTTGTGACCGACATTTTCCGAGCTCATATGGTGGATCTGATGAAGCGCCTCGTTCACACGTTAAAGCTGCTCAGCAATATTATAGCGAGTTGACAGAAAAGCTGTCAATTGTCGGTGATGGTAGTGACGGTAGTAGTGACCGGATGACATCGTCTACAGGTGGTAGTGCCGCCACACGCACGGCAGTTTGGAAAACTCAAGAAGGTACACCAGTGATTCCAGCAATAATAGTTGACAAAATATCGTCTATAATGACTAGTCAGTTCAAACTGGTCGAGTTTGTGAATCATTTTATTCTTCAAGTATGTCGCTACTGGGCGTTGAAAAGACAGATGAAGAAAGGAGCTGCTCTGATCAAACGACTACAAGTTGCGCTTGAAGTTCAGCCCAAACGTAGTAGCGAGTTAGAGATGACTGCCGGTGAGGTCAATGAAAAGATCGTTGCTAAGAGACAAGTCGTTAAACAGCTCAAGCTGCTTGAATCTGAAGCGAGCAAGATTTTGGAACGAGAGACTCTCAAGCTGGAACAGATTGAAATTCGTAATGAAACAATGGACATTGTATATTTCCCCGAGTCGAGGTATATCCAACATCTCTGGACAGAACTAGTTAGTAGACTCAAGCTATCGACATCAACAAGTCCTCTCTATTCTTCTATCAACGAAAAGGTCATGACTAGACAATACACATTGACAGAAGAATTTGCATCAGACGTGGAACAGCTTCTCAGTGAAACGTCCCCGCCGATTTCACGGCCTAGATGGTTTCAGAAAAAGCTCCAGGAGGCGTCTACGTTCATGTCTACGATTGTTCGAGATGGATCTGGCGTTCCCGCATCACTTGAAGTCGAAGCAGCAGGACTCGATATTCGACAAGAAGAATGGATAGGCTCTCGTATTCGTCGTGAAATGAGTCCGATGACTGATCTTGACGAGCCTGAGCTTCTAGGTCTCGAGGCTGAATGTCTACAGATGCAACTGACTACCACTACTTCTACTGCCACCTCGCGTCGCAGGCGGCGTTAATGATTTTATGATTTAACCACTTACCTATAAATAACTCTATATCTATCATCTATTGAAGCCTACCTAATCTCTCCTTGTCATCGTCGACAAGATCATACGCTGGTCGATATAGAGGACTGCCATTGGCATCGACAGAACCCGTCTCTAAATACGGGTTCTTGGCTGTGTTGTTCGTTCCCCCTAGAGAAGTATATCCTTGATCGTATAATACACAGTACGGGATTTGCAAATACCGCAGAAAGTCCCATACTTCGACAAAATGCCATTCCAAAACAGGGTGAACCCGAACAAAGTCGGGCCATCCATGATCCGTTCGCTGTATGTACTTGAGCTGCTCCCCATACGGGTCTGCTCGACGAATGCCTACAAAGATGGTCTTCACCAAAGGGTGGTCATGCAGATACGTCTCAAACGCCTGTTTCAAGCCCATCTGTAAACAGATTGATTCCAGTCCATACCGCCGGCTGCATTCTTGTACAAACTCATCCACCTCTTGAAACGAATTCTCCGAATGTACATACACCGACGAAATATGCTCTATGTTGTGTAATATGCTGCTGTCCGAGTTCTTGGAAGTGTGATGCAGAGTGGCCAGAAAGATGATTAGCATCACCAAACAGTCTTTGCCTCCGTTGAACGAGAGTGCGATGTCGCTTAGCCTGGGAGCGGTCGGCGTTAGCACGGGGCTTTGCCTCCGGCGGCTGGGCTCCGCCCAGACCTGGTTGCTCCGCTTCGCGGAGACTGAGCTCGTCCCCCAGGTCCGAGCCCGAGCGCAGCGAGCCACCAGGTTTGGGCGGAGCCCACGAGTACTTACTTGTGCTGTTTCAGAGCATCCTCAACGATGGATATGCTCAGGCGGACCTGTTTCTGTCCGGAAAGACGGGTCTCTGGGGTCCTCGACTGCGAAGCGTCGCTGTTGAGATAGGTGTCTACCAGAATAGCGGCATTCTCGCAGATAGACGCTAACGACGAGGAAGCCGGTTTGGCAGCACCAGGGTCTTCCAGCTCGCTGGCGTTGGATATTGGCTCGGCAACGACGTCGGTTGTGGTCATGGTTCGTTCGGGTGTCGAGAAAAATTAATAAGCACACCGAACTCGTATAGAAGAGATGAGATTTGATGCCGTAGAAGGAGGGGTTGTGCATAAGATGCGACTAATGGCATTGAAGTGATATATATATACATATAGTGCCAGCCGTATATTTACAGTTGGCGAAGTAGCATTAAAAGTAGATTAATCTTAATATCGGTTAACTATAGTGATAATAATAATAAAAAACATATAGTGCCAGCCGTATATTTACAGTTGGCGAAGCAGCATTAAAAGTAGATTAATCTTAATATCGGTTAACTCGGTTGTGCGTTATTAGATGTGATTATTTACAGGCCACCGGTTGTTTTACCGGCTGTTGGTCGTTTAGGTTGGTCGCCTATGTTAGGCCATAAACGGAAGCGTAAACCCTTCTAGAGAGGCCAGAGCAGCAGTGATGCGAAGTCGGTACTGATTGAGCTTGCGAACACGCTCGTCATCCTCTTTGGTCCATAGAGGAGCTCCGTTGATACCAAGAGTGCCGTGTTTGGCGTCAATAGAGTCTCGCGAAATACCTCCTAGAATATCCACGGTTCGTTCGTTGCCCTGTACGGCATTGACATGCATTTCAGATACCAGCGACTCCACAGCATACAAATCTCGGAAGAAATCCCATCTTATTTGAAGCATTTCATTGTAAACATCAACTGAACAGGCACAGGCGTAAAACTCAATGCCCACTCGCTTGGACAACTCAAACAGAGAAATGGCTTCCGAGGGATCATCAAACGAGGTGCACAGTACAGACATGCATTTGACTAGGTAAAAGGGCAAATACTGTTTAGCCAATGGAGGGTCGAGAGGATCTAGAGTGGCGTTAGACGTCGCCAACGAGTCATCAGAGTTGATGGACTCGGGAACAAACCGCTCGGTGACTCGCTGAATATAGTAATCAATCACCTCCTGATCCGTCTGCAGACTGTCAATGTAGTTGAGAATAGGTGCGATAGCCAGCTGGAGCTTTTGTCGCTCTTTCTGCTGAGTCTGTAAGGTCTTGGATTGCATCTGTTGGGCCGAGTCTTCCTGAATCAGAGATCCATAAGAAAGTGGCATTTTCCTCACGTCTTCAGTGGCTATTTCTAGTTTCACATTTGGAAGATGGCCAGATTGTGAAAACGGGGTAGTAGAGGTCGGGGCTTTAGAAGCAGATGCAAATGCGTCTAGATTATTATTACTCTCGAATAGCGCTTGTAGGCTCGACGATACCCGTTTCGAGCCGTCGTGGTTATTTCGTCCTCCAGAAGAGCCCAGATTTTTGGTTTTGCTCTTGTCTCGCTGATAGAGAATGGAGTCGAGGATTCTCGTGAAAATCAGTCTTTCTTTCTCGGTGGCTGTAGCAGCATCTGTTTCTGACTGGAACGGTCTCTGGACATGAAATGTATCGTCTGCAGTTGGATCATGAGACGGTGAATCGGAAGCAGCTTCCTGTTTGTTATGTGAGGATTCCAAAGTCTGTGCAAATAAATCCGGGCGTTTATTTGATCGACTGTTGTAATCCCATGGTTTTAACTCGGGTGACTCTTTTGACTCTGACTCTTTCGACTCTGACTCTGTCAACTCTGTCTCTGTCAACTCCTGTTCTTCAACTGTATTTCTTAAACTCTTCCAAGGGACCTTTCTTGGCGAGAGATGTGACGCCACAGAATGCAAGTGCGCTCTACGAGGCGTTCTACTGAGCTGTTTAGATGCGGTTGATATTAATGGAATCATTACTGGGTCACTAGAAGTGGCAGAGAAGGATGAATATATTTATATATTTATATTTGCATGCATTTGGATCTTCACGGCAGAACCCTAACCTTGATCCATCAAGAGACCCCCTGAATATCTATAAACTCATTTACCTACAGTGAACTCACTTGGTTATCATGGACAAATACAATTTTATTCATTACAGTCAGCGATGCCGGATCATGTCTGGGCAGCTCCTGAGGTAGACGTTTCACTAGAAGCAGCAGCAGCCAACTGCCAAGCAGGAATGGCCACCTTGGGCACTGATGGAGGAGCTGAGGAAGTGGCGGGCTGGCCTGACGAAGGAGCAGGGATCGCAGCGTCGGTTGAGGCGGTTTTCGAGTGCTGGCCTGAAGATGGACCAGAGGCTGAAGTGGTAAAGGCCGACGCTGAGGAAGGAGCAGACACAGACGAGGAAATACTGCCAGCGGCAGTGACTGGTCTGGCAATAAACGACGGAACTGCTGATGCAGGCGGTGGTCCTCGAGTTGAGCTGGGACTTTTCATGCGGTTCGTGATAAGTTGTTTAAGAGACTTCAGTTCTTCCTGGAGCTCCTGCAATGCTCGATCTTGTAAATCTCTATGTTTTTCAATAGCCTTTGGAAGAGATTCCTTTATGCTGTCGATTTGCGACTTGATAAGATGCATATCAGTCTCGACATGATGGGTCTGACTTTTGACGGTTTCAATGGCGTCCTGAGTTTCGTTCATGATGGTTTCAAACTCCTGTTTACGCTTGATTTCGGCGTCTTTAATGACTTGAGTATCTTTTTGCAGCTGTTCAAGCAATGTTTCGGTGCGGGAAAACTCGGCCTCCAAAGCAGCCTTGTCAGCTTCCAGAGAACTGGGCGTCGGAGGCATTATCAGTGGCAAAACATAGCGTGTAGTTACCTCGTACAGTCCATAAGCAACGCCTGCACTGACAGTTGCCATGATAAAGTAATCTTTCCAGTCACGTTCGGGAATAGGAGGAGGCAGTGATAAAGGAGGTGGGATCCGAGGGGCAGTCAAGTACAAAGTGGATCTGGCGGGCGATACCTTGGGAGTTGAGCTCCTGGTAGCAGCATCGGAGCCGGTACTGGTATCTGAACCACTGCTATGTTCTGAACCATTAGAGCCATACTGATGAAGGGCCTCCTCGACCTCTTCACTGGTCAAACCTTTGGATTCTAAGAATTCAATGCGCTTCGCGACCGTGGCATCTGCTACCTGTGGGTCATTCAAGAACGTCACGGCAGAGCGAATCAGTTCGTCCCTCATAACTATGGAATCAACCTTGTATACAGGTGAAGAATGATGAAAGATCAATTGTTCATGAGTGATAACCTTACAGTGGATAAGGTGTGCCGCCGTTACACGGCTATGCAGTAGCGGGAAGATCCTCCAGCCTTACGGTGGGGTTCCCAGTCAGTACTCAACCAACGTAACCAAAGAGTAACCCAGGGACAAGAAGATGGAGCAATCAGTGTCGGATGTTGCTGCTTCCATTGCAATTGCGCACAGACTCTCTTCCAAACTCCGCAAAGCGGAGTTTCTACGGGTCTGGGCAGCGCCCAGCCGTCGGAGACCGAACCCCAGCGCGCCCTGTCAGCCGTACTTAGGTTAGTCCGTCGACGGCCATGTAGTAGTAGTAGTAGTAGCAGAGACCCTTGATAGTAATAGAGCAGAGTAGAGTAGAGGGAGCGCGATATGGCAGGAACCATTGTCCATGCTTTCAAGTGGGACACGGAGGAGAGCCAGTATTTCATTTCTTTGAGCCCGGGCAGAGACGACATTGGGTTGTATGAATCCAAGCATCTGGGAGGCCGGGGATATGTGACGACGAGTGTTGGCAACTGCACGGATCTGGAGTCGATTCAGTGCTATTCGTATTCTCCACTAGAGAATGGTAAGTGTGGAAGGGGTGAGGGATAGGTGAGGGGTGGAAGGTGTGGCTAACGGGTAGGAATTGTTTGTGCTGGACAATCCAACGGAGTGGTGAATATATTCAATATTCGAGATGCCAATTCCGGGTTTGCAAAACTACGGCCTCGCCAGTCGCGAGCGTGCAATTCAATATCATTCAGTAGTTTGGGACTGCTGGCGGCTGGACTGGACAAAGTGAGAAACGACAATTGTTTATATGTATGGGATGCGGACCAGTTTTGGAGAGCTTCCTCGAAAGAAGTTGGTGGTGGTGGTGCTGGTGGTGGTGGCGCGAAAACACCTACGGCGGTTTCGCCATTACATTCGTATCTGCCAAACGAGGTGGTTTCGTCTGTGAGCTTCCTGCCACAATCCCCGAATATTTTACTATCTGGAAGTTACAAGTTCATTCGTGAGATTGACATTCGAACCAATATCACCAGTTTCCAGTGTGCTTCGAAATGCTCGCAGGGCATCACGGTGAATCCGTTGAATGAGTGGTATTTTGCTTCTTATTCGGAAGATGGCGCTTTTTCTGTATGGGATCGTAGACAGATGAAAGTCGGCGTTGCTACGAGCGAGCCGGCTTTACTGATGAACCGATTGTTTGGCGATTCCACATCGTCTAGAAAGTCCAACAGCAATAGCTGCTTCAAGTTCTCTTTGGATCGAAGTGACGAATTCACCATTCTCCACGATGGTAATATGTTGAGGAGATGGCAGACAGGCGTGGTTCCAGGAAGTACAGTTGAAGCTAAGCAGTCGCCGGGGTTCAATCTCGGAGCCGGGTCCACCACCGGGTCATCTATGAATACTGTATATCGGGCTCTAGACTCTAGACATGCTTATCTTTCTCGCAATGACACATTATTTGTTGCCAGTGTGCTTGATTCCAAAACTGATTACGATAAAGTAACGGGTTTCGATTACGCCACCGACCTGGGAGCTCGTCATCGGGTCAGTTTCATGTGCATCCGACAGTCTGGGCAGGTGTTCCGTATGACGGTGATTGAAAGCGCCGATGCCATCAAATTCGA
This sequence comes from Sugiyamaella japonica, assembly GCA_030583365.1. Taxonomy (NCBI): domain Eukaryota; kingdom Fungi; phylum Ascomycota; class Dipodascomycetes; order Dipodascales; family Trichomonascaceae; genus Sugiyamaella; species Sugiyamaella japonica. The sequence continues at coordinate 37,454 of JAJMIG010000015.1, forward strand.
TCCTTATAATGATTTGGTGGTAACTGAACCAGAAAGAGTGACTATTCTAGACAAGTCCCCTCATCACAAAGCGTCTGGTGCTACCAAAAACGACACTCACTCGGGCGCCAACTCGGGCTCCAACAGCTCGTCACCAAAAGCTCGCTCAAGAAGATTTTCATCTAAAACAAGTAGAGTCAGTGCTGCAACCACAGCTGATGAAGATGAAGAGGAAGACGAGTCGGATGAAGATAACTTTCTCACTACAGAGGGACTTTTACCTTATAATCTTGTATTAGAGGGAGATATATCAACAACTATGAGAAGAAGAGCTGTCCATGGCTATTCAGCAGATTGCGATAATAATATCGACATCCTGAATGCGTATGATTCTACCGAACGAAACAACTATCTCACGTATGCGTGGAAATGGCTGTCTCTAGCTCGAAGGTCGGAACAAAAGGCTGGCATAGGTTCTGGAGGCTCGAAAATCGACCTGGCCTTTGAAGGTATTAGTGGTATATGGGAAGGATGGAGTGGGCTGTTTGGACAGAACCGGTACAGCGATGAGTTATCAGAAAAGGAGTTTTCAAACACTGTGAATAAACTACTAAAAGATAAAAAGCGGATATTCACCTCGTCGTCAATAGCCGGAGGTAGTAAAGAAATGCATCGCCAACTATGTCTGAGAGTAGCGGGCTGGAATTTCGAGCTCTCGAAGCTGAATGACAAAATAAAGGAGTTGGAGAGCCAGGGCAAACACGAACAAGCAGCCGGCTGGGCAGTTTTCCATGGAGACGTTGAAAGAGCAGTGACGACACTGGCTGCTTCTCGTAAAGAGAGACTTCGTCTGATGTCTACTGCAGTAGCTGGCTACCTGGCATATAAAAACAGTGATGTCAATAGTCCATGGCGCGAACAATGCCGGAAGCTGGCCTCGGAGTTGGATAATTCTTATCTACGGGCTATATTTGCCTATATTGCCGATGGGTCTTGGTTGGATGTTTTAGATGAAGGATCACTTCCGTTGAATGAACGATTGGGCATCGCGTTAAGATTCCTGCCTGAATCGGAGCTCACTGCGTATCTGAATCGTCTCACTGATAGAGCCGTTCTGTATGGCGACCTGGAAGGAATAGTGCTGACTGGTTTAACTCCTCGAGTCGTCGATCTCCTACAATCTTATGTCGATAAAACATGCGATGTTCAAACGGCTTCGCTCATTGCATCGTTTGGGTGCCCGAGATTCTTTACTGATCAAAGAGTAGATAATTGGATTCAAGAGTACCATCGCCTCTTGAACGGTTGGCGTTTATTCAAAGAAAGAGCAAAGTTCGATGTGGCCCGTACGCAGCTTTCTCGAAACAGTAACGGGGTCATCTCTGCCCCTCAGATACCTCGTCAGATTTATCTACGCTGTAGTAGCTGTAAAAAGACCATTCAACCTAGAGACAAGACGTCGGCTGCAAACAGGGCCAATTCCAAACAAGTCACTGCCAAACACACTTCAAACACAGCTCATTTCGGAATCACCATGGGAGACGCAGGCACCAAATGTGAAAATTGTAATACGCCTCTTCCACGATGTGCTGTGTGTCTAGAATCACTGGGATCTTTCACTGCTGGGTCTAGAGTCATTTCATCCTCGGATCCCGTGAGCTCTCTGGCTGCCCAGTTCGAAGGCTGGCCTACTTTCTGCTTGTCCTGTAACCACGGCATGCATGCTGGACATGCTGAAGAATGGTTTTCCAAGCATGATATATGTCCCATACCGGATTGTAATTGTTTGTGTAACGTTAAATAATTTATCATGACTATTTATCCGGTGGCTGCCTCCGGCGGCTGGGCGCTGCCCAGACCCGTTGCTCCGCTTCGCGGAGAGCCTGGAGCACCACAGGTGGAATTATAGCAAGGGCGGTGTGGTGGTTGATAGTTAGGGCTCAGTGGATACCAGCCATCGTCGTCAACAGCAATCTCTTCCCGCAGCTTGACCAATTGATGCTGTCTGTGTGCCAGTTGTGAGATCCGCCCCTGAGCATTGACTACTCTCCACCATGGGAGAGTAGCACTATTGAATTTGAGCAGGTCTTGAGGGGAAATATCAGATCCGTTAGGCACTCTTGGTGGTGTTTCATTACCGGGCCCACTTGCCGGGACTTTTCCGGAGTGCCTATTAGTTTGGTAATATGACCTGAACAGATTGCTTACGTTAGCTACCAAAGTAAGCAATATATGTTCGATAGATAGGATAAGACATACCGTATGCAGTGACATGGCCGTATGGGATCCATTGAACAGTCTCATAGAATTGTCAAAAGCTAGGTTCATATCATGGCTATTTATCGAACAGGGGGTAGAGTGTCGCAAGCTAGAGTGGTATCATTACCACCTATCAAACAGCTGGAAGATTGTCGCCAGGTGGTATCATTACCACCTATCGAATGGATGGAAAATTGTCGCAAGCTAGCGTGGTTCCTTCCTGCCAACATTGTAATATCCACGACCAATCAACGATTCTCACCTGTTTGGGTCTCGCTGACATTAGAATCTGAAGAGCATTAACACGACTCACATCACCGCTATGGACAATGACATGTGTCAGAGACATATCATGGACATTCTCCTCAACTTGTGCTCCATTAAACTCGGCATAGCTCTCAGTAAAGTCAAAATCATCCTCTATTCGGAGTTTCCTGAACGTAGCCTGGCTACTAGATAATCCATTCTTATTCGCAAGACTAGGTCGATCCAGATAAAATACGTTTCCTGGAAATAGTATACCTCTAAACGGACCACTACCATTAACATCAATCAGATCAATCATCAATTCAGTCTGTTTCTCCCTATCGCTTCCCAGCTCTGCTTCACTAATCTGCATATCATCAAGAATGCGTTTCAATTGGACAATATCAACTGGCCGCTTGTACGAGTCACCAAATCGATCCGAGTTGGCCGACACAAGGGCCAGCGTTTCAGGAGTGGCATAAAAAAAGTCATCTCGCTCATAGGGAAGCACTTTTTTTGCTTCAATACAACTAAGCACCCATCTGGGAAGCACAATATCCATGGTCAGCAACTTGATAATTCCTTCCACAATTGCCAAGCTTCTATCAGCAATCACGACAACTGATGGAGTAGCACTAGATTGGGTGACAGAACCTCCATTTTCCTTGATAATAATCTCAAGTTCTCTCTTTGTCATATATTTGGGTGTACGTACATCGTCGGGCACAAAAAAAACACGACCATGAAAAACATCATCTTTCATCGCAACGTCAGCCAAGCTGGAGCTATTGACGCTTTGGTCAAGTAAACGCACCTTCTGGCGCCCTACCGTTGCCTTGCGCTTCTTTTTCGCAAGTAAAGTCTGAGATTTCTCTGAAGTCTTCTTATTCACCTCTTTCTGAAGAGTATAGAACTCGGCCAAACTCAGCGACTCCTTCCAAGTTTTGTCCTTGCGCAAAATCTTGAATCGTGGGAATCGAAGCGTCTGAGTCGTCCGGAAATCTGAGCTGGTAATCACCTGCGCAGCCTTGACCTCGAATACCACTGAATCGCATGGCTTGATCCACATGTCTGGGAGCTCCTTAGGGTGTCCTATTTCCATATACTGAGTTGGAAGAGCTCTCTGGTCCCACCCGTGCCATTTCCCATCTGTAAGACGTTGAATCTCTCTAAAGTCACCGGCAGAAAATCCTCCACCCACTCTACAGAATGACCAAAACTTCATTGGATGCTTTTCGTCATCCAACCTCAACCCGCATAAAAAACTCGAAAGCTTGCTACCACGCTTGCCGCTTCCATAGTAAGCTGCTAGCACACACACATCTAGATTCTCACCAAACTCATCCATATAATCTGGCTTGACTTTGATCCAAGTATCTATACGCTCGTTGACGCAATATGGAGACACTGGGCTTTTAATGACAAGTCCTTCAGAACTTGCATCTGTTAGGAAGAGTACTACGCTGCTGCCATCATACCGTACTTACGCCTGCTCAATCACTTTTTGAAACCGCTTTTCAATGTCCTGCACAGTTTTGCCTATGGGATATGCCAGGACCGTTAAGATTCCCTTAGCTGGGGTAATAATTCTTGTTAGTGCCTCTTTACGCTTCTGTAGAGGCAGGTTCACAAAACTTTTGCCATTGAGATAAACCAAGTCATAGGCAATATACATTGGTCGACTCAGTCCGGCGTCTCTTTTTTCATTATTGGCAGCCGATTTCAGAGTGCCAAATGCATTGATCATTTCATCTTCAGGGTCCCATGCAACCATCTCTCCATCGAGAATACAGCTTTCTACTCGTGGGTTTATAAGAGAGCGGATATTCTTGGTAAAAGAACCGGTGGTGTCATCAAACGTGCTTCCATAGAGTGAGGTGTAGTCCTTTGCCTTGCGGCTGTAGAATTTGAACTGGAATCCATTTCTGGGCCTTCTTGAAAAGTGAATTTGCATCCTTTCTCCGTCAATCTTCTCTTCCATGTAGAACCCTTCGGGAGGCATCACCTGCACTATTTTTTGGTACGAGTGTTTTGTAAATGCTGCCAGCTGAGGTTGGAAGCATGCCATCAGAGTCACATCATGTTTACTGTCTTCAATTCTCTTGTTGGGGTCTGCCAGCTGCCAACAGACACGTTTAATGTCCGAGGTAACATTAAACAGAGCTACCGCATCGGGGTGATAAATCTGAAATATCGTCTTCTCAGTCACTCCGATTCTCGAGTACCGTAGAATGATGCGAATGAGCCACCGCAGTTCCTCGGCATTCATTCTTGTAAGAAAGGTTTTCAAGACCATTTCACGAGTTGATTTACTCTCTTTGCCAGCCGACTGGCTCAATGTATCGAGCATATTGTTGACCTCATCAATAGTCAAATCACCATATGTAGATTTGGTATCTCGCTTTGCTAATATATCGTAACACCGTTCCGAAAAGTTGCCTGCAGTAGTGGTGGGTCCTCTTTTCCATTGCTGAAGTGACTTGGCATCCGGAGAGTCTTTCGACATGTGAAGTATACGCACCAAAGCTCTTCCAAGAGTAGCTTCCTTTAAATGATACATTTGACGTTCTCGGTCATGGTCTGGTAGAATCAGTCTAAAGGCCGGATAAATATCATTTCCAACCGTAGCTCGCCACTTGGTAATAAAAGATCTGATAATATCATGTCTTACAGCGGTCACGGTCCGTTTAGTAGCTGCCACTGCCTTGTTCAATTCGCTACCTTGCAAGGGTAGAAAGACTCCAGTGACTAGTTTGTGAAATGGAGGCGAGGGACCAAAGTTTACAGGCTGGACCAATTCTTCGAGTTCCATCTTGTTGTATCGAGGAGACGATTCAGAGGAGACGATCCAAAGTTCAAGACTGGACCAGTTCCTCGAGTTCCATCTTGTTGTATGGTTAGAGTTGATCGAGATCACTCTCTTATGACTGTCTGGGAGAGAACAGTACGCGGCTGCAGACTGGATTCAGGGGTAGTGGTTTCAGGGTCAGTAGTTCACTCGTCAATTTGATCAATCTGTTACTCACTCAGTCAGTCGTGAGTGAGATTTTGTTTTTTATTCGTTTACCAAGGTTCAGGTCTCATGACCAGTTTGGTATACCAATTGCTTTCTTTATACACCCCTGCCTTCTGTAGACATATCCATATATTCCATTATCATCCCGTCCCTGGACAAATCGAACTCTCACCATGTTCAGGGAAACGATCCAACCCCTCCTCCACATCTCTCCACCTCTTCCAGTCCTCCACTTCCACTCCACCTCTTCCACTCCACCTCTTCCACTCCACCTCTTCCACTCCACCTCCTCACTCCACCTCCTCACTCCACCTCAATTGATAAGATTGTGGCAAGGGCACACTCATCGCATGTCCGCACGGCTGACGTCATGATCCACCTATTTATACCCATCTCATCTTGCAAGGCCCCTGTCGTCAGTTCAGACCCCCACCCCCGATAAAATGACTTCGGTATTTTCCAAGCTGAGAAACCTGGGAGAACAAGACTTTTCGGCTGCATTATCGGAAAATGTTTTCAAATTGGACGATGCAAGTAAACTTGTTGATGATGTTCATATCTTCGTGAATGTCATTCGACTAACATAAACATAGCTCGCTAGATATGGCATGAGTGGTAACGTCAGCTGTCTAGGATTTGATCCAGTACAAAGCTTGTTGGCAGTCGGTACAGGAACAGGAACCGTTCATATTTTCGGGCAACACAATGTCGAGGTGGTTCTGGGCGAGAACCTGGTGTCAGCTGAAACCTCACCCTCCCCAGTGAAATGGACCAAATTCATTAAAGGATTCTACTTGGTGAGCGTGGATTTAAGATCTGTGGTCAGAGTATACTCTTTGGAATCCAAAGAACTGGTTTATGAATATTCATGTCCCGGAATTATAACTGCCGTAGAGTCTGATCCTTCACTCGATTGGTTGTTTCTGGGAATGGATAACGGCCAAATCATTGTTTATGATGTAGACAGAGGATGTCAAAGTCCCTTCCGCGTAGGCAATCTGCAGAAGTCGGTCAATGCCAAGTTTCGAATGTCTCCAGTATTGGATATCGCGCTTCATCCTAGAGACGTGGGCACTTTACTAGTTTGTTACAGAGATACGGCAGTTGTGTTTAGCATTGCAAGAAGTGAGATAGTATTTAATTTGCGATACGAGGTTCCGGCCGGTGCTCCTGGAGGCGAAACAAACGCATCTCTGGTCAACCAATTCCGGTACCCCCAGTTTTTGGGCGCCATTTGGCATCCCAATGGTCATCATATTTTAACATACCACATTGACGGATCACTGGTTTTTTGGGATGGTACCGAGGGAACTCTACTACAGGCAAGAACCGTCATGGACAATTCAGTAAACATGCCGAGGAGATTGCGGCCCGATGAGCTGGGTCCTCCTGGCACCATTCGAGATCCAATAACTAAAGTAACTTGGAACTGCACCACCAACCCCGAGGATACTTCGATTCTGATTGCTGGTGGAAGCATTGACATGGGATTCACCAAAGGTCTGTCCATGCTGGATTTTGGCCCTACCCCGTCAGTGGCCATTACCTCATATCAAGCAATGGGCAATCATTACGCCAACCCGAAAAGGCATAAGATATATCCATTGCCAGAGGATGTGGAAGCAGTTGACTTTTTAATGGTTTCCGGTACACAATCTCCCTACTATGCTGGTAATCAGAGTCCATCCCATGTAGTGACTCTACTCAACACGGGCGAACTTCTGACTATAAAATATACCGACGGTAGAACTGTGACTGATCCTACTCTGTTACCACCTTCTCTAGCATGGATAAACCCTTACGTAACTTGTATATCTGTGTCTGTGGTGCCTAGGAACCAGTGGGTAGGAATGATGAATGCTACTCCGGCTTCGGAACGGAGCGTTTTCAATGGTGGTGCCCCGGCAAGACGCCATCTACGCAGTTTCCAGCATAGAACGGCCTTGTGTACGGGTCATCGGGATGGGACGGTGAAATTATGGGATGCTTCGCATGGCGAGTTGGAAGATTCGCAGGCCATCGAGGTCAGTCTTCAAAACGCTCTTCAGTCATCGCAGAGAACTAGCATTTCTCATATTTCTCTAGCTGCCGAGGTAGCTGAACTGGCTGTGGCGGTTGAAAATGGCGAGGTTGTATTGTTTGAGTTTAAGAGAAACAAAAACATCAACTCGACAACAACACTTGGAATGTCCAATCTTCGGATTGATGGTGATGAGTCTCCATTAGTAGACATTAGTCATCGGTCTCCATCCAATGTTAGAGAAGGGTTTCTTCCGCACACGCTGGTACAGAAAATGGATAATGCTGCTGTGACTGCTCTTACAAACTCAAAGATAGGTTTTGTTGCTATTGGCTACTCAAGTGGTAAGCTGGTTGTGATTGATCGAAGAGTGCCAGCAGTAATTTACCAGGAGTTTTGTTTTTTCAGCGCCACTTCGTTCTCGAACAAACGGCGAACAAGAACTTCGTTTAATCACCACTCTGCGGCCACGACCACTGAATATCCAACTGCAATTGAATTTGGCCTGTATGCCATTAATGAAGACTCCTACTCGTCCATCGTTCTATCTGTAGGAACTTCGGCAGGTAATGTGTACACGTTCAAAATCGTCCCGTCTGCCAATGGCTATTTCCTTGATCCGGTTGGGTGTCTCAATGTTGGATCAGATGCCGTTCTTCATTTGGCTCCTATTAACATGGCTACAGGAACTTCTGCGATAGCCGAGGTCGAAAATCTCAGCAAATTGGCTGCTGGCACAGTTATTCCTGGGGCAATGCTGGCCGTTACCAAGAGTGAAGGGCGTGTTTTCCGTCAGCCAAGCTCTAAAATTACTCATAAACGCTTCAGTTTCGCGTGTATCGCCGCCGGTACGTCGTATCTTCGTGAGAATGACTCCTTTGCTCTCGTGTGCGTAAGCGACAAATCGCAGCTTCAAATCATGGCCATACCTGGTATGCGCGATATCTGTGTTCGAGATCTGCCCGTATCACTCGATGTGCAATATGGCAAACAGTCTGTTATTACAAGAACTGGTGATGTGATTCTCCGTCTGGACAAGACCAGCGGGGCTCTAGTTCGCATCTGGGGCCGCGGGGTCACTCTCGACGACATTCCCTCGGACGCTCTTTATGATGTTATGAAGGTGCTTCCTCCTCGACCGACTATTTCCACTCTTCAATGGGTAAAGGGTAGACAGTATCTGTCGGTAGAAGATCTGGATACGCTTATCGGAGGACCTCGACGACCGAAATCGAAAGCCATTATTGAACGTGAAAGAGCCCAACAAGAGCAGCAACGACTAGTGCGAATGAAGAAGCAGTCCTCCTCTTCCTCTTCTAGAGACGGGTCTCTTCGATACAGAGACGACGATGATGATAGACAAGAAGGAGCATTGGGAGGCATTCAAACCACGCTCAACGATCTTGGTCAGAGTGCTTCAGAGTATATGAATGGTTTAGATGATATGGTCAAGAGTGCAAAGACCAATGTGTTTAAAGCATCTTTTAAAAGTCGGTTTTTAGGCTAAATGATATATTATTAGTTTGTAATGCAAAAGGTTATACTATTTGATATGCAAGTTATTGAGAGTGAGGTTCTCTTCTTCTTTGCTCTCGCTCCCTTTCAACTCTGTTGGTTCGTACTCATCCTCATCCTCATCCTCATCCTCATCCTCATCCTCATCCTCTGAATCACTGGGTGGCAGTTCACCCGGTAACCCACGATCTCGGTTCCCAATAGCCCATCCTCCATCATCATGCTTCTTTTTCTCTTCGTCTCGATCTCGAGCATCTTGCTGGATTTTATCGAGCCAGGCTTCCTGAGCTTCTTTTATAGATTCTGCGTCTGTGCATTGAGAATAAACGTCTAAAAGATCCTCGTTAATCTCCAGAAAAGCATGGCCCCATGAAAAATGCGACAGAGCCTCTTCAGCCCAATCCAGATGTCCAGTAATAGCGAAGCAGGCTGCCAGGGCCTCTACACAGTTTAACTTCCAAGGACGGCCGTAGTTGACGGGGTTGGCCGCTACCAGGTATGGTAGTAATCTTTCATGGCGGCCACCAATCTTATTAAAAGGGATCTCATCGATTCTTGCCCAAGAACATTCCACAACGGCTGCTCCATGCTGTTCAACAATGTCTCTATCATCTGGGCAAACGGGATCCTTGCCATTCGGAGAAACAACTACACCGCCGAACTTTTGTCCAATTCGTAGTGATTTTATCAGTCCCAGACGACTTAATTTCTTTCCGCTACATCGTTTAGGATCACAATGATTAAAATCCCACATGGCCATCTTGGCCGGGAACTCCTGATTTGCTGCATTTCCCTGTGAGTCTTTAGCAGACTGTTCCTGTCGACGAGGTCTGGATCGTGGATTGTGACCTTTTGCCATTTCCAAGTAATAATTAGGAACGTCAAGGGTCCTATCTGATCGTCGATGCCAATATATAAAATTTAGCTGATTAGGGCAGGGGATCCGATAAGATAACCAGTTGATCATATGGATAAAAGTCAAACAACAAACCGTCTCCATCCATTAAAAACAAACATGGCGACACAAGTATAGAACCATCGGCATGTCCATGGCCATCTAACATACTTGTTGAAGTTAGCTAAGTAAGAGCTCAATATCCGGAGTTTATATTGCATTTATATTGCATTTATAATTCTCGAGTTGCATCCTGCATAATCAGGGGTAAGCCTGGTATCCACCCATTGAACGCCATGTCAATTGCCTGCCATTTCCATATTATCACTTCTTGTCGTGCTACTCACACTTGTTTATTGTTGAGTTCATCACAGCAACCGTTCGCTAGGCTATCGCTTTATCACTTACCTCCTGAGATTAGGGTTAGGGCCAGCGCTCTTTTTTGCCCTATAAACTTTTTTTCCTCAAGTCGAAAATTTCAATCTCTCTATCTTCTCCGAATCGCACCATCTGATCCATCCACAACGCAATAGTGCCAAACTGCACAGATACAGGCACTTTGAAGGCAACAAAGTAATTTGCCACTAATCATCTCTCTATTACATATCAATAGTTGAAAAGAGATTCGGCAATCGTTGATTGTACGTAAGCAGTGCCATAACCCCGATAGACATCACCTCTCTCAGTACCTGTGGATTGCTCTCTCTCATGATAAGTCTTGTTACATTCTTCACCCAGCACTCTTTTCAGTCGTCTCAATCTCTATAAAATGCCAGCTGTTATTCTTCCAATGACAGTGATTGATTCGGATACTAAGACTAGTACGACCACTGAGGCTACCTCTCGGCCAGCATCTCCTTCTATCAAAACTATCAGATCCGCTTTAAAAAAGACGTCTAGAACTTCAAACAATGATAGCTTACAAATGTCGTCTTCAGATAATAAGGAAACGTTTTCTGAGACCATGTACCGGGCGTACGTTCAGGATGCTCTGAATCAGCTTTGCAATTTCAAAAACCCAGAACCCATTAATCATCTGGTGGACCAGCTGGAACTGCCCAAATCTTCTCAAGAAGCCATGACTAATGAACAAATGCTGTACCTCATTAAAACACTGACAAGTGAAGTGAGTCGATTAGATTCACAGGCGTGTGTGCCAATAATCAATGCCATTTTAAAACTCAACTGGTCGAACCGGGACCCGCAGTTTGTGAGTTGCTATGTGAGATTTCTCGGTGTTCTGGTCAGTTCGATTCCTAAATGGTGGACTGAAGTTGCCGACAAGATTGTATCTGAGTTTGTTTTGGAAGATGCCACGGCGCATCACTCAGTTCTTGGGTATATCTTGAAATTGATTCCCACTTCATCAAACACCGTCAGTAGTATATTTATTAAGCATTTCCCGCACAAATCGGATTCTACAAAGCATTACGTATGTTATGTCAAGAATCTGTTGAAAACAGTTGAATATTGCAACGAACTGGAGAGATCTGTGTGGGCATTGATTTTCGAAAAAACAGTTCAACTGGATGTTGAATTATATGAAGAATTGGAAGATGATGAAGATGAAGATGAAGATGAAGATGATGATGAGGCAGAGGGAGACGAAAACAACTATCTCGTTGCCGATATTTATAATAATAATGTCAACAGCAATAGTGACGACGAGTTTGATGATAATGCTTCTGAAATTTCCGAATACGACGTGGAAGACCTTGTCGGATCAGACACTGCTGGAATCCGTCGTAAACTGGACTCCACCATGTGCCTTTTATTCGACTATCTGGATACAAAGTTCACACCTGCCAAACTCAACTCGCCTCAAACTGTGCAGCTGTTTACAACTCTTGTGGAACTATTCAAGACATATATTCTGCCCACACACCGTACAAGATCCATTCAATATGTTATTTTCCGAACCTGTCATGCTCATCCCGATCTCCTGGATGCGTTTCTGGTTTCTATGATTGAACTGGCTTTATCTCCATCTGAAAACATTGAGAAACGCCAAAAAGCCATGCAGTATATTTCTTCATTTATTGCCCGTGCCAGGGGGCTTTCACGTCCTCAGATCATTTTTGTTGTGTCGTTTCTCACTGGATGGCTGGATAGATATGTCCGTGAGCGAGAGATCGAGGTCGACAATGCCGTTGGTGGAATGGGTCGGTTCAAAATGTTCTATTCTGTGTGTCAAGCACTATTTTACATTTTCTGTTTTCGCCATGCTTTACTGAAAAAGACATCTGTAGATGTCGATGGTGTGGCGATGGCGACTCCTTTGCCGATTTCGACTTCTACTGACTCTTCCGAAACCTCTGCAAAACGAATTGCTTCTCCATCTTTGTCGGAATGGGAGTGTGATTTAGACCATCTGTTCCAACGAGTCATTCTGACAAAATTCAATCCTCTACGGTATTGTAAACGCACGGTTGTGGCGATGTTTGCTCAAATCGCACAAAAGGAGAATGCCGTCTATTGCTTTACAATAATGGAGCAAAACAGACTAGGTGGTTTTAGGGCTGGTACTAATACTAATAGTAATAGTAATAGTTGCCAAGCCAGCCCTCTAAGTGGCTACAGTTCAAACTCATACTTTGGAGCAGGGAATACGTTTTGGACAAAGAGCCAAGAGTTTGTAGCTCTAGAAGGATATTTTCCTTTTGATCCATTGGCGCTCACGAAAGCGCGCAGGCTTCTAACTGGTTTTTACGTAGAGTGGGAAGAGGTTGCTGAGGATATTTCCGAGGGTAGTAGCGAAGAAGAGGATGACGAAGATGATGACGAAGATGATGACAGCGATTTGTCCGATTCCGATGTTGAAATGCCCCTCGATGAAGACTCTGACTAATGATTTTAACGATTATATTTTATATATTTTATTGCATACTAATTTATCGGAGTCCCGCATTGACGTGATAGCTCGTAGAACCTGGAGCTCGTCGTCAGTCGTCCATCGGCTAAAGAACGTGTGTGTAGGAGTTTACTGTCCCGCGGAGGCATGCTGATTAATGAACTAGAAAGGGAATCTCCGTTTTCGCCTACGAAATTACTGTTCTGAGAAATAGCGCCGTGTATAACCGCGGACGCACCCCCTTTAACTTTAAAATAAAAGCAAACATGCGAGAAAATAAGTTGCAATGAAATATTGTAAGCATTAAATGGTAGGATTAACAAACCGCCTGTACGGATTGCGAAGGCGATCTTCCTCGAAGCTGTCCGCGGAGCTTAATGAGACCAAAGTTGTATAAATAGAAAGTTGTTTCCAGCTCTGTAATGCAACAACATCAAACACTTCAAACCACTCTACCCTTGAATACTTCAATAATTTAACATGTCTACTGTCTACGTCATCTCGGGTGGAAACAAAGGTATCGGCTTTGCGTTGGTTAAAGGATTGTCTGTCCTCGCCAATACTACTGTTATTACCACTGCTCGTAAGCCTGTCGAGGCCACTGAACTTCAAGCATGGATTAAAGACCATTCCAATGTCCATGTCTTTAAATATGATGCGACTGTCGTGTCCGATGCAGAGAAGCTGTCCACTGAGATCAGCAAGATCACCGACGGGGTTGACGTTTTGATTGCCAATTCCGGTGCTGGTGAATCTTTGGGCCCTATTGTTGAAACTCCTGTTAGCAATTGGAACAATCTGTATGCCACCAATGTTGTTGGACCAATTCTTTTGTTCAACGCTTTGTATCCTTTGTTGCTCAAGCGTGAGACTCGCAAAGTGCTTTTCACCAGTAGCGTTCTCGGTTCCAAGGGCTCGTTTGTGCCTGTCAGCACTAACGCTTACGGTCAATCCAAGGCTGCCCTTAACTTTTCAGCTAAGGAGCTTAGTTTTGAGCTCGCTGATAAGGGGTTCATTGTTGTTCCATTCCACCCAGGTCTTGTTGGCAGTGATCTTGGCATTCAATTTATTGCAACTATCAGAAAATCTGATCCTGGCTTGGCAGACCATCTTACCACTACTCTAATTACTACTGAGCAGAGTGCTGCTGCTATTATCAAGCTTGCTGAGGGTTTGACCAAGGAAGACAATGGCAAGTTTTACAACTATGACAAGACTCCCATTGAATGGTAGATGTGTTGTCTATATAAATCGTATATAAGTTGTAAATTGAATGAAGTATTTTCATCAGATTTGACCTTGAACCTGCCCTCTTCTTGTAGTACGAGGCTAAACGATTTAAGGAGCGCCTCCTTTTTTTTCCGCATTTTCTACTGTCTCGTTACGTTCAACGTTTCCTGCATTATCTAATCTCCTAGCGCCGATGATCGATTTCCAAAGCTCCGTGCGGCTGAATCTGCTATAATCCAGTTCACCAGTGAGGTAGTTCGGGTTCATTCAATCATTCCCACTACGAATGATGTTCCGATAGCGAAATGTCCTTTTCAACTAATATACAGCAGCCAGTGGTATATGATATACCCGCATCTACGGCCAGCTATATTACTGGTGAGGACGAGTACGCGGCGAATCTGCGAAAAATTGTCAATTTGTTACAGCAGGTACCGGGACGGGTGTCTGAAAAAGGAGTCAAAAGGCTTGCTAGTCGGAATCATTTTGAAATATTCGAAGATGTCACGCCGGAGGGAGCTAAACGGATATCATTAGGTGGAAGCATTGTATTGATTGATGTAAGTCAAGGCGCTGTCGCTGGCGGCAAAAAATACTAGGATGGTCTCTGTCTAACTCTTTCTCAGATCGACTTTACTTCACCATCCAAAGTGACAAATGTATCAGTGTCGTTAGCATCATCGCTGAAACCAAGTAATGAGAAAACGTCGTTTATGACGGGGAACTCGTGTGAGGAGATCATTCTTAGATCTCTCCAGGAGCCGAGATTGGACCATTTTGCAAAGATGCTGGCGTTTCTCAGTCGACTGGATAAGCTGTCTGGCAAGAGTGCAGACTGCTTTAGAGTTCTGGATGAATTATCTACAGCTCTACATGTGATATATGACACCCGAAGTGCGAGCATCGACAAGGATCACGTTAGACTAATGAGCTACGGAGTGCCTGTTCTGAATCCAGACAGCTTTCTAGGCCTAGGCATCTGGTATTGGTCGTTTGATAATGATGATACGTGCAAAGTGATGGCTGAGCATACGTCAAAGAAATGGCTCGCCTTATTTGATGTCAGGGATAATGTCAAAAAGGATGACGACAACAGTCGATTAACAGCTTTACCTGGTTCAGTTCGGGACGGACAAGTGCACGAGGTGTCAAAGTTGAGATACACACAGGACTGGGTCAAGATTGGCGAGGACGACGAAAAGACCATCACCTGGTCAGAGCCAGAACCACTAGCAGACACAGTTGCGCATTTGGTGCTGCGATTGGATCCTCCAGTAATTATATCTGAAGTCATGGCCATGAAGCTAGGCATTACTTTAAATGATGACGATAGGGACAGTACAAGTGGTAACGTTCGCCACTCTCCTGTGCTCGATGGAATGAATCAAAGGGTAGGAGCAACTGTAAGAACAGTCCACAATCCTGATAACTCGATCACCTCGATAGACATCTCCTATGCTAACCTGCTACCTTATTCCTTGGTACGCGTTAGCGAGGTTCCTGTAGATCATCCGAAGCATGTGGAACGTATTGTCAGCTACTTGAGATCGTTTCTGATCCTTCGTAAAGTGTGGACAAGTCTAGACAATGCGCTGTTTCTTAGCATGGAGGCAAAGGATAGCAATTCAGCAGCAGCTGACCGCCATGTGGACAACTCCCGTCATCATTACTATGGCGATGACAGCCAGACAGAAGATGAGCAGCTGTCATTTGCTGACGCTATTATGGAGTTTGATTTTGTTGAGAAAGTTAATGCTGGCGGTCAGGGCGGTCAGGGAGGCCTATCGTCGTTTGTGGCGCCCAGACCGATCTCTGCAATTGTGAATCTGACCAGTGATGATTCAGTTTCTGAACATCTTATTCCTGTAATATCAATTGGCACTTCATTATTCCCGGGCCTCACATTTAAAATCATGTCAACTTTTGGCACAGAGTCGACAGATTCCCTCAAAGTTGAGATTTCCGGGGGCTCCAGTCCGCCATCTTTGGAGTCGAACCTGGGCAAATTTAATAGAGTTCTAAACGCGACTGAAGATTTAGGAGTATTTTTATCGATTCTTCAGTCTTTATAGCATTATTTATAATATGTATAATAATCACAAACAGCATAATAGCTTTTAGATATGGCCTTAATAGAGCTATAAACGCAGCTGAAGGCGATGCTTCAGTCTTGCGTTATTCATAACTACGTATGAAGCCAGGGCGGGCCTGCCCATACTCCGCGCAGCGGAGACAACGGGTCTGGGCAGCGCCCAGCCGCCGGAGGCGGAATAATGCTTTCTAACATGAATCTCTGGCATTTAGGCAGAGGTGTCTGATTGTCGATCCTGATAAAAGACAGAATCTCGCACTTGTACCCGACGCGTTAGACGCGCGTCATGCAGACTGATTTTAAAGACAAAATGTAAACAGATCAGACACCAACCACTATTCACAATTATAAAACTTGTTATGAAAGCTTCGACTACAAAGCTCCCTGATCTGGGACTGGATTATGGCGATACAATTGGTGAAGGATCTTTTGCTGTGTAGGTAGCTGTTTCTGTAGTTGGAGCGCTTGCACTTGCACTTGCACTAACACCTTAGAATCAAATTGGCAAGAAAAAAAAGATCCAATAAAATCATCGCAGTCAAGTTCATCAACAAACACCTCTCAAAAGAAAAAGGCGTCAGTTCTAAGGATGCCATTCGAGAATCGACTCTGCATAAGCATTGTTGCCCACATCCTAATGTCCTGACTCTTATTGACAATGGCAATGATCGAGAGTTCTACTGGATTGCAATGGAATACGCCGAGGGTGGCGATCTGTTTGATAAGATCGAGCCGGATATTGGCGTTGGGGAGGATGTTGCACAGTTTTATTTCCGTCAGCTAGTCAACGCAGTAGGATTTCTTCATAGTAAAGGCGTTGCCCATAGAGATATCAAACCCGAGAATATTATGTTGGATGGTCACGGCAATCTCAAAATCGGTGATTTCGGTCTCGCAGGTTTGTTTCGAAGTCCTGACAATGGTGCGGTTCGTAAATGTAACACCTGCTGTGGCAGCCCTCCATATATCGCCCCCGAGGTCATTGATGGAGAGTATGATGCCGATAAGGTTGACATCTGGTCCATGGGAGTGGTACTGTTTGTACTATTTTGTGGCATTACCCCCTGGAATGAGCCGTTAACCGATGATCGGGAGTTTGGTGAATATGTCAGGGCTAACGGAAGACTATCCAGTGGAGTGTGGGCTCGAGTTCCTGTGTCCCCTTTATCATTGCTAAGAGGCATGATGAAACTTGACGCTCAATCAAGGTATACCATTGACGATATCAGAAGGCATCCATGGTTCACGCAGCCCAATCGTTTTGCTGGTAAAGATGGAAGTTGTGGTGATCCAGTCGGTTTGGCAACTGAGCTATTGAAAAACTTACATATTGATCTGGACAATAATAATAGACATGAACAAAAGACAAGGCCCAAGGACAGTAGTTTGCATAAACGAAAACGTAAAGATAGCGTTTCCGACATGATTGGCCGGCACGACGTGCCATTTGGGTCTCAGCCTGTGGACATATCACTTATTGGTACCCAGACTCAAGATATTTATTTTTCTCAACAGGCGCTGTCCAAGTTTGAAGAGGAAGATAATCAAGCCATATACAACCAGATTGCTCAGGATCCCGTGCAGTTACAGTTTCTGATGGCAAAAGGAGTCATTCCAGTATCATTGTCTCAACGGGCCACCAAGTTCAAGGACCTATTACCGATATCTCGCTTCACAAGATTTTACACTCAACTATCTCTCGAAACATTAATTCCTATAATAGTAGGTTCTTTACAGCAATTGCATGCCAAGGTTCCTGAAGTTGATGCCATGGCTGCATGCTATAAACATTCAACTCCATCTGTGCCCTTCACAGCCGTCGATAGGAAATCCATGGGCTTAGGAGGTAAGATTAAATTAGAGCCTTATGGCCGAATCATCGACGTGAATTTTGTCAAATATAAAGGTGACCCTTTAGAATGGAGGTATTTTTTCAAGCGATTTATATCCTTACGACCTGATATAGTATATGTAGATGGCAGATAAAGGAAAAAGATAATTATTTTTTACATGGTGATGAGATTGAACCCGTGGATACAGGAACAAGGGTGGCGGTGGGAGTGACGGGAGATGCAAGTGGAGGGAATTCGACAATTCCAGTTTCAGTAACGTTAAGCTTGGCTTGAGCTAGCGAGATTTCATACGCTTCCTGATCATAGACAACATAGGCCGATCTAAGCACGGGATCACCAAACACTATATGATCTTCATCGCCGCTGTCCATGATGCCCAGAGCACAGTTATTGGTACCGTCATCAAGTGGAAGTAGGAAGTTGGAAGAAGGAACGCTCAGTGTATGACCTCCTGGAAAGGTAAAGATAAATTCTTCATCGGGGATTTCCGAATCGCAGGGAAGAGTATAATGGTTTCCGTAATCGGGATTGGCAGTAGCATTGAAAAACGAAACGGCGGCAGTAAATGCAGAGGGCGAGAAAGCAGCTTGACTGTATCCGGAATCCAGTACACACACTTGTGCGTGGCTAGTGAGAACCGTGTTGCCCAAAGACAACCCATTGACCTGAATAGAATAGTCAAGATATCCACTGGCAGTTCGATGCAAGCCACTGGGGATAATAGGGAGCGTAAATAACTGACTGCCCAGCTTTGAGTTATCGATTCCACCAAACAACAGGGTCCCATTCACGTTTTCAATGCTGTCCAGATAAAGACTAAAGGCAGCACGATTGATGAGACCCGCCTCTTTCAAAGCAGGCAAGAGGTTCATGTAGCTGTACTCTGGCTCATTATTAAACAGTGTGGATTCTAAAGAAGCAAAGCCAAGACCCATGTAGCCCAAACTGTTGTCGCCAAAGTAGTCGACGCCCAGAGTATAATCGTCAAGAGCAAAGCCGGCAAAGGAAATGGACTCGGTCACCCACTCACCAAGACCAAAGCTCCCATCGGCATAAGTGATGTTAAAAGTCTCGTTGAGATATTTGATGGACGACGTTTGATCAGTATTGAAAAGACCAAAGTCGCAGCCATTAGACGGATCAGCACAGAACGAGCTGTTGGAGGACGTCACCCAGACATCACTAGAGCCAGTATCGATTTCAACAGTAACGGGTTGACCAGGAGTTCCAACAGTAATATTAATTGTATACACCGAGATTTGGTTGCTTATGGCTGCCGAACCGGTATATTCGTCAAAGATATCGTTTATTGGTTGGCCTTGTTTTGAAGGAAAGCCGCCTACCATCCGTCGGTTACTTTTCACCTTTGTCAAAGGGAAAGAGTGGGTCAGCGAACCATGCTGGAATCCTGGTATGGATGCGGCCAGACAGTGTCCAACAATCAGTATACAGAAAATAATATAATTAAGTGCCCTCATTGCTCGGATGCATCAACAATTAGTTTAATAAAACTGCCGGATCTGCGATCTATAAATAAAAAAACCCCAGAGGAAGAATACCCGCACAAAATTGAGGCTCTCTCATTCCACACTCACAAACAACCTCATCTCTGATCCGGCGGATGTGACATTTTGTTTACTTTATGACCTGAACTGCATGTTGATCTACACGCATCTACCTCAAATAGTCATTTCTCTACATTGTATCTCATATCGGCTGGCGATCGCCAGCGTCCAACCTGCATATCTGCAGCTCGAAATGAAGGCACAAGGAAACAGAAGGTAACAATCAAAACTGTCTCTGTCTGGTGATCTGCCTCCGGCGGCTGGGCGCTGCCCAGACCCGGTGCTCGAGCAAAGCTCGAGAAAACGGCTGGTGGCAAGGCTAATCTAACAATCAAGAACGTCTTCTTTCATGAACTACACACATACCCGCCCAGCCGCCGGAGGCAGCCCCCCACACCCCTCAATCAAGAACGTCCTTTTCTATAAACTACATAGATTACATACTACATACCCGCCTCATCCCCACTAGTCAGTGGCACTGCTGGATGTCACCCTCGTAAACACATTCGTAATGGCCTTCTTAACAGACTTGACGTCTTCTAGTAATGACGTCTCTTCGTGTGGCGCTACACTGGGTGTATCAATGTCGACTTCAGAAACAGCCCTCTTGGGAGGTCTTTCAAGAGCCGTGAAACGGGTTCCCGTGGCTTTAGAATAAACAAACAAAGCAGATAGTCTCAGACCAAGCATGATGGCAGCCGAGATAAACGCTCCAACGGGAGCCGCCACAAACGTTCCAAAGGCACTCCAGTCATCGACATAAAGACCTTCTTTTAGAATGATCAGACCAGCGCCCCTGGCAGCGTCACCGTAGTAGATGGTTCCAAAGATAAACACCGTGAGAATTCCTCCAAACCCACTCACAATGATCTCCCATCCAGTGAGAAAGTAAAAGTTATCTGACAACCCCACCAGAATGACAGGCACCACTGCTGCCGAGATAAGATCAGAAATCAGATACACCTGAAGAATGTTGGGTGCCCGCAACGCCACCACTATAGACGGCACGATAATCAGCACCACAATAACCCGCACGTACACAATGGGGATCTTGTTTCTGAACAAATCGTTGGATAGTGACGAAGCCATGGCCGACTGTAACGAGTCAAAGGTCGCTGTACTGAGAGCAGTGGTGAATACAAGCACAAACCCCACAACCCAAGCCGGCAGTTGTAGCAGCACCACGAAAAACGAGTTGGCGCTGTTGTTGTAAATATCATCTGCAGTAGCGCCCAGCAGCCCCGACCACACGGCCAACAGCCCTGTGACGCCCACCAAGGTCAGGAAAATTACAATAATGACCGTGGCAATAGTGCAGCCTATAAGCAGATCCTTGTCGGTCTTTGAGGCAAACGTTCTGAGCCAGAACCCAGACAGAAAGGCATCATTGGTCGCAATGGCCACAGGCAGAATGTAAATGAGCTGGTTGGCCAGCAGGTTGGGCTGCAGCAGGCCGCTGGGCCCGATGGACGACGTGTCGACGTTGATCTGCGTGCCCATGGCCACGCTACAAACAATCAGCAGCAGAAACACCATCAGACCCTGGATGTTGTCGGTGATGAACGACGTGTGGAACCCGCCCCATGACGTGTAAATCGTCGTGACAATACACTCGACAATCATAAACGGCAGCGCGTCCAAACCCGTCAGCGACTCGATAGCCAGCTGTACCGCCCCCAGCTCCGCCACCATGTACAGGAACATCGTCAGCACCGTGAACACCGACAAATACAGCTGGGCCAGCACCCCGTACCGCACCCGCACCCACTCCGTGAGCACAAACCCGTCCGGGCACCGTCTTCTGATGAGAGGCCCGAAAAACGCAAACAGCATAATCGGCAGCGCAGAGCTCAGCGAGTACACCACCAGGCCCTCTACGCCGGCTATCGCCGCAATCTGCGGATACGTCGTCAGAATCCCGCACCCCATCGCTGTTCACACAGTTAGTCGTCGTCGTCCGCCTGGGGGCGAGGGGCTGGGGGGGCTACGCCTCCGGCGGCTGGGCGCTGCCCAGACCCGTGGCTCCGCTTCGCGGAGTGCTGGGAGCGTCGGGCAGGTCTCCGCGAAGCGGAGCAACCAGGTCTGGGCGGAGCCCAGCCGCCGGAGGCAGGGACCCCCGGGGCGCGAGGCCCGCTTGTTTACACTAGGCCAGAGCAACACTATCCTCACGCAAGAATTAACTTGATCGAGTTCATACGGTCTGATCTCAGTCCGGCGCAGAGACAGCGCCGAACACCCGCAGTGAAATTGCTCACTCAGAAAAACCACACGCAAGAAAAAGATAGTCCGCTCTGGCAGTATCGTGTCTACTGACCAGAGGCGACAAAGTTCAGCGAGAGCGGAACCGCTGCAGACGGTGTGGTTAGTGGCTGGCTCCCCTGGCTGGGCGCTGCCCAGACCCGTGGCTCCGCTTCGCGGAGGGCGGGGAGCGCTGGGGTGCGGGCGTCGCGTTACTTACCTCGCTGTGTTCCGTTGCCAGATAGAAATTGCCCTTTGCCTTGGAACCAGTAGGCAGCAGAAAGGCCCATGAGTCTGTGGTGTGAGTTTCAGGGGGCCGCGTTCAGATCACGTCCACTTACAGTAACGCTCCATAGGTGAGATAGAGAATGGCATCCGATGCCTGAGTAGAAGGAAAGCCCATTTCGGTCGCTAGTTCGTGCTCGTTGGTGCCCGTTTGTTCGCCGACTCGTGTGATTCTGAATCTCGACAACTTTATATACGGCAGATATATCAGTAGATCAACAAAACTTTTACATTTACATTTAAAGACTGCCGTTTGATAAGGGCAAGGGCTGCACTTTCGGGTTGCATGACAGGCAGAAGTACGAGTAGGAGGAGAAGCAGGAGAAGCAGGAGAAGGAGAATTAGAGGTCAGCTGCCAAGACAGTGAAGCAGTAGCTGGGTGAGAGCGACAGTAGCTTCGGTGGTGTTATAGTAGTGAGTAGTAGAGGAGAGTGTAGAATTAATCGAGCAGTGGTAGTAGAGCCGTGGCAGTTCCCGAGTGGCACCCGATACTGGCGCCGTGCACCCTGAAGTGGTTCTCGATCATGCTGAACAGGCAGGTTTTCTTGTCGCAGTCGCTCACAGCCCAGCAAGACCGTTTGGGGCCAGTAAGAGGATGCGCCGTTTGTGCGTGTGCAGCGGTGCGCTTGGCAGTATGGGCCATTCTCGGCCGACGGAAAGTGGGCCAGAACGTCCGACAGCAGATTTGGGCATGCACCAGGAGTGGCAGCGAGACAAAAGCGACAGCCACAGCGATTGGGAGATACAAGCGGGCGGCGGATCGCGTGAGGGTGCCTGTGCATTGGGCAGGGCCTAGCGACAAAGCAGCAAGGCATTCCTTGAGTAGGTCTTAGCGTGCTGGACCGTGAATACAAAGAGACTTTGAGCAGGGATAGGCGGGCGGAGCAGAGTCGCGTTTGCTTTCGAAGCCAGGCGGTGGCGGAAGCACAGTAACAATCAGGTAATTTGGCAAACGACAGTGGTGGACACAGTGGCGGGCACAGTGGCGGACAGAGTGGCGAATCCAGATGTCGGCGAAACCGAGCGAAGCGAGCTACGGGTCTGGGCAGCGCCCAGCCGCCGGAGGCGTAGCCGGGGAACGGGTCGTGGCGTCGAGTGTCGAGTGTCGAGTGTCGAGTGTTGAGCGTCGAGCGTCGAGCGTCGAGCTCGTAAATTTCAAGGTTCACAGGCGCCCGGCAAAGGCAGGCCCACGTATCTGTAGGCATGCACCACAGACCGATCATGGAAGGCTATATTTGGATCCATCATGGAATGAGCAAGTGTGGCTAGTGTAGATGTGAGACGTGGGAGGTGAGGTGAGCATGGCTGTTTGTGGTAGAGTGGAGTTGGGAATAAAGGACCGGCATTACCGGAGCCAGAGCCGGAGCAGTAGCAGAAGCAGTAGCAGTAGCAGTAGCAGAAGCAGTAGCAGAAGCAGTGGCAGAAGCAGTAGCAGAAGCAGTAGCAGAAGCAGAAGCAGGATCACAAGCAGGATCAGGAACCCGAGCCAGGCCCACTCTGATAGTTAGTAATGCTTTTGCCCGTTGCTTTTCCGATCGTCTGTATATGCAAAAATTTAATTTAATCTGCATTTGCTGTTCTGCAAGCGTGCCACTATTGTATTTTGTCATGAGGGACGTTGCTTTTTGGGATGCTGCCAGCGTAAAGGAGAAGAACGGATTTGATTAGCGGAAACGAGACGAGACGAGACGAGCAGAAAGACAGAGGATCTGTTTGGGTTATGACAGTCGAGGGTGCTTGAGTTCGTATCAGATCTGCGGTTCCAGACAAGAGAGGTATTTGTTTTTTTTTTTGCTGGCTTGTCTCGCATCAAACCCGTTGTTTTGTGTAGGCAGCTGTAAAGAAGGTAACGATTGACGACACTGATTGCGGTTCGGGTAGACAGGACAAGGATTCCTTTGCCCCAGGCGTCGTCGGCGGCAGCCGGCGGGCAACCACAACTAACACCAGTCCAGCGTGCCAGCCGTCGGTTGGGCAGTGCACACGAGGGACGCCGCAACAAAGGCTTTGGGTTGCGACGAGAATGGCCGGAAATGCAAACCGAGTCAGTCAGTCAGTCAATCGAGTCAAGCGTACCTGACCATCATCGTGATATATGTGCATTTTCTTTTGAGTGGCCAGCATTGGGCGTCCCGCGTCCACCCATTAGAGTTGCAACCAGCATTTCATCGAGCATTGATTGGAGTTGGCTAATAATAAAATGATCGATATTAGGCGGCTGGTTTTTTTGGGGAGCCAGGCTCAGGAGGAGTGTAAAGGCGCAAGCAAAGTGTGTGAGTCCACGATAGTGGACTTTGTATAATTTGTACGTCTACATCTACGTCTACCTACGTCTACCTACGTCTACCTACGTCCACGTCCACGTCTACGTCTACGTCTACGTCTACGTCTGTCTACGTGCACGTCTAGGCAGTTGTGCAGACAACCGTAGTTATGTGCAACTGGTAATTTTGCCGAATCAAATCCAATTGTTTTAGTTTAGCAAGCGCCAAACCCGAAAACCACAATCCGGCCAAGGTCATTTCATTTCCGACGATCGTACACTCATGAGTCAATTAAATTGCCTTGACTATGTCAGTAAATTACGTACGCTGATGCGAGAGGTTCTGGCGGTTGCGCCTGATGATGCGCCTGACGGTGGTGTTGTTGCCGGTGCTACAGTGTCTGGGTAGAATGTCTACCTTTTACTGTATATGTCTATGCTAAGTGTCAACAGATTAGTATGCTGATTTATCGTAGTATGTCTACTACCCGTACTCCTTCCCGTACTATCCCTGCTATCCCTGCTATCCCTGCTATCCCTGCTATCCCTACTACCCGCACTCCTACTATCCGCTACCCGCACTGCTACTATCCATACTACCCGTACTCGTACTACCCATACTACCCATACTACTCGTACTACCCATACTACCCGTACTCGTACCCTGCTCGTGCCAATTCTAACCATAAAACGAGAACCGAGCCATAATCAGGATTCAGAACAAGCAGATTTCGTGCATGGCTTTTACTTTTGCAGGATGTTTTAGGTTGAGTCGATTGTGTTTTGCTGGCGTTGCTTTTTGCATCATGTTTCACGGCTTGTGAAGAATGATGGACTGGGCAGCAGAGGACAGGAACATGCGTATGGGGGAGAGATTGGCAGGAGGTAATGGGAGTAAAGAGGGCAATAAGAGAAGGGGGTCAAGGTTATATGGCAAGGCAAGCAGGGGAAACAAGCTAGCTGAGACGGGTGTAGCGGTAGCGGTAGCAGTAGCAGTAGCTGCTGGCGGAGATGATAAATGACGTGTTACTGAGCCAGCTCCCCCTCCAGCAGGAGCAGGCCGAGCGAAGCGAGCAACGGGTCTGGGCCGAGCCCAGCCGCCGGAGGCACAGTCCGTCGTCCATCGGCGGCCAAGCTAGGCTAGGACCGTTGGGCAGGTTTTCCGTTTGAGCGTGCAGGGCACGCGGGCAGGCAGGTAGGCAGGAGGACGTTTAATGATTTGCGTTGCTTTTTGGGGTCACGGCCACCTGGCTAAGTAAGTAATCGCTACTGACCGAGTGCATGAGTGGCGTGGGAGACAAGAGGGCTGATGTTTGGGAGCTAGTTTTGGGGAGTGGTAGTGCGAGTAGGTGCGAGGCAGGAATAGGTAATAATAGGCAGCTCATAGAATAGGGCGAATAAGGAATAAGGGGTATCAGTCAAGGGGTGAAAAAGGAGCAAGAGCTGGAGGAGGGGACAACCGGAGCTCGCGAAGCGAGCACAACGGGTCTGGGCAGAGCCCAGCCGCCGGAGGCGACAGCCCCTGGGCCCAACGGAGCCGGTGGTGGTGGAGAGGTGGATAGCAAGTAGTAGGTGGTAATAAAACAAGTAATAAAGGTATTGCGCTAGCGGCGGCTGCAGCCGTGGTGGTGGTGGTGGTGGTGGTGGTGGTGGTGGTGGTGCTGCCTAGAAGGAGAGCGGCAGGCGATAGGGGCAAGCTCTGGACAGACCTACAGGCACATATAATTTTTATTGTTATATTTTGTTTTTTGTTTCCGTCATGTTTTTATATTTAATTTTTTTTTTTTTTTTTTGGGGACAGAGGGTATACAGTGTTATATAAGAAATGGTATTTCCGGGGTACACAGTGGCAGGGTAGAGATTAAATTGGTTACGGTTGGTTTACGGTTGGTTTACAGTTGGATTAATTTATGTTTTGGTGATATATAGAGACCACCATAACCGGGACAGATATCACATAACCCAAGCAAAAGTGCCAATAATGGTCTTGTACCAGTCGCCTCTGCGAGCTTTTGAAGGATTTCCTCAAATGTACGACGACGAGGTGATTGATTCGACGGGATTTGGGAAATATCGGTTAGGAGGGTTAATAGTGCCCACACGACAGGAAGAGGTGTTAGGACCGGAAGCTGTGCCACTGACGGTGCCGCTGACAGTGCCACTAACGGTGCCATCACTACCAGCTCTCGCTTTTTCGACTGATCTTATTGCACCCGCCGCTCCTACCACTACCACCACCACCACTTATCCTTCGCCAGGTAGCACGAAACCCATTATGACCCCAAATGGACTCGACTGCACGGCTGGCTCTAATGCTTCTGCCATGGTAGGCCAACTTCCTCAACTCAGGGGTAATGTTTCCGTTAATGGCAATGGCACGGCTGTGCAGTCGTCCACTTCCACTAGTACCCCTCGCAAACACAAAAACATCTACTACAATAACGTCGCCAATATCGTGTGCCTGTTATGGTTCAATGATATCAATATTCTCATGAAATGTCTCAATGAAGCCCAGACTACAAATACTTATACACAGTGCCGAAACCCCAGCCTGTCGCGCCATTCGGTGCCCACAAACGCCTTTAAACAGTTCATCTCCAACATCATCAACCGGACTCAGCTGCCGCCTACAGCAGTGTCGTTGGCCTTGTTATACATTCTAAGGCTTAAACGGTTTGCTTCTGTGTCGATTGTAGGCAGTGCCAACTCTGAGTACCGGGTGTTTTCGGTGGCTCTCATTCTCACCAACAAATATCTCGACGACAACACATACACAAACAAGACGTGGTCGGATATCACCCGATTGCCTCTTAAAGAGTTGTCGGCTATGGAGATTGAATTTCTTGGAAACATGTCTTACTCACTTCATGTGGATTTAAACGAGTGGAGAGCCTGGCAGCGCCAGCTCAAGCTGTGGCTGAATATCCATTACTGGGTCTCGGATTATGTTAGCAGCACCAGTCGAACTGCTACTGCTACTATTGCGCCCACCACAAAAGCTATCTTTAACGGCGCATCTGCTTCAGCAGCCAGCAGTCCTGGTAATGGCTTCTCTCGTACTCCCAGTACCCCCAAATCCAGTTCAAGCCTGTCGTATCTGTCTCTGGTGTCTCCTCCTTTGCGCGGTGTAGTAAACGCTCCTCCAATGCCAGTATCTGTCGATCGGTTCCAACTGCATCATTCAAGCCCGTCTGCTTGTCGCTATATTCCTTCGCCGCCTGTGATCACGCCGTCGTCGACTCTAGTGCCGTCGTTTCCGCCGTCTCTACCCACTCCTCCTCTGATTACTCCAATGTCCATGCCCATTACATATTCAAACGAGGATAATAATAATACTGTTACCGCGACTGGAAACAAACGGATGCTGTCTCCAATGATGTCCGACTACCCGCCTATGAAACGACCGACCATTCGTCACCATCCAGTCCTCCCAAGCAACATGAACACTGCTGCTACTTCCACATCGACGTCCACTTCCTCCACGTATACTCCTCATCAGCCACCTGCTCTGCGAACCCTGATCAACACAAGCATGCCCTCGTTCCAGCACCCTCCACCACCGCCTCTGCCGCTCCCGCTCCAATCTGCGCCCATTTACTATGTCATTTCGCAGAAAAAGACCTTTTCCCCCCACTACGGCTACCCACAATCCATCTCCCATGTCCTACCTCAGCAGTACCAGTTTGAGCTCCAGCATTACACTCCAAACAACGGTCATTCCACCGGTGCCATGAACATGAACATGAACATGAACATGAACAACTCATACCATCAACGACCCGTGCAGTTTCTTTCCCCCACCACGGCCAACTCCACCTCCTACTGGAGCACTCCCAACGCAAACCACACTCGCTACTACTCTCACCAGCAGTTTTCTTCCTCACCTCCCCGTTACTGACTGTCACCCACCTACACCACCTTATTTATTTCACAACTGTCGCATCTGTCTAGCATTCACACAGAGCTCTCTATTTATTACTATCATGTCTATTGCATTAGCTCCCCTGCTCCCCTCGTTCTGCCTCCGGCGGCTGGGCGCTGCCCAGACCCGTTGCTGCGCTTCGCGCAGGCTCCGAGCCCACGATGGGACACCCGGTGCTTCACTTCGAGTCTGCCCACCTACCAGGTTGCACTTCTGAAAGCGGCTGGTTGCTGCCACTGATTCAAGTGTCAGGAGAGTATAAAACGAATGGTGAGAACCGCAGGACGTGCCACGAGGAGAAACGAATTATTCAACTCGCTCTCATTCCATAGCCCACCACTCACTCGTTGCTGCCTCTTGAACGGAGACAACAAATGGCTTCTAGAGCTAAACGCAATCAAACTAGAATTCGGTCCAGATAAATGTGTAATGGTCGGGAATTACACTTTGAGGACTTCTGATGGGCAGTCGCATCAAGGAACCTGACTACCACATGCAGGTCCTCCGGCTTGTAGGCCCTCTTCTCGTATCGAGCATCAAGTCAAGAGCTGGGAGGCGGAATCATGGAGTGAGATGCTGGTCTCGGAAAAGTGGTGTCTCTATTGGTGGGAATTGGCTCGGTCACAACTCTCAGCCGTCTAGGTCAACCACCTCCAACTGACGACGGCCACTATATTTTCCTTGATTGGACTATCAACACGTAGCATAGGATCGGTTTCCGGTGCTGCTCTCGGGGTAGAATGTCCAAGAGAATGGGTCATGTCAAAACCTTTGAATTCAGATCTTTACATAATCATAGTTGATGCCATTGTCACGGTATCAGGGTGTTGTCGACATTGCAGGTGCTCCTGATCTCCAGAAGGTTTCTCTCCCTTCTGGAGGTCAAAGCCCAAGGGTTGCATTGCATGTCTTGGACTGCCCAATCCTAATAGCCTTGTTGTTGATGAAACTTCCAATCACTTGGATGCTGCCGGTCCTGACGCCTTGGATGAAGCTCTCCATCTATTCAAGGTGGTGTCCTTATGTACAAGGAGCGGCGAACCAAGAGTGATTCACCGTTTCAAGCTCACCACGGTGGACATGAGCTGCAGACACTCTCCAACGGATCTTTGCAAGCGCTGGCAAGCGTGGGCAAGCGTTGGCCACTGGAAGTTCGGTACGAGACGGTACGAGTCGGTACTGAGGCGCCTACCTAGAGTCACTACCGAAATATCCACCAAATATGAGATATCCTACCAAGGCCGAATTTCTAGTACTCTAAGCAGTACTATCAAGCAAGCTTGTTCGATTCATAACTGGGCACGCGGACGGGTGTGCTTGGTACGATTGTTTTAACTTCAAACTGATCTTGCAAACGGTCAGTGTGGTAAACCGGACATAGTTTACAACATAATCAAGGAGTGTCCCTAGTATGATGCTTGGAGACCCTTGAATCAAGGACTGGAGACTAAGATACTGTTGGACCCCAGCAGGGATCAACGCCATGGTGGGATTAACTGAGCCTGATTAATTTATCCAAAAGCAACACTCTTCTGGAGTGGTACTCATCAGATTCTTAAAGATTTACTCGGAATTGGAAGCTGGAACCCAGTCCACTAGGGTGAATGCGGGGTAATGGAGGAGGAATATGAATGTCGAATAATAGTATTAAATATGAAATATGAACCATAGATTTCAGATACCCAATAAATGATATGTCAAGCGAAATTCCACCTGAACGTTCCTCAATTGTTGATTGTTCGGCTCAGATAATGTGGCACGGTTACGTTCAAATCTCACTCATGTTGGCTTCATCCCTGGTGGGACGGGGGAGCAGAGTCAACCAGCAGTTATGAGGTTGCTCGAGCATTCTGAAACTATCAAGCAGGTATGGCTAAGCCAGAGTCCCTTGCTCGATGAACCCAGCAAGCTCGCGAAGCGAGCACAACCAGGTCTGGGCGGAGCCCAGCCGCCGGAGGCAGGACCCCGACCCCCACCAATAAGCGGCTGTTTTTGGCGTTTGGTGATACCTTGTATTTTGTCACTTGTTGATTTGCACGAAGCGGAGTGAAGAATTGAACGTGGTGATAATATGGCCAGTCAGTTTATTGGACGATTGGTGCGCGTGACTCTGAGCGACCATTCGCAGCTGCGAGGGCTGGTGCGAGAGGTTAATAATGGCGAGCTATCGCTTTCTGACGGTATGTTTTGGCGCAGGGAGGAGCCCTCGGGGCCGAGGACTAACATTTTGTACAGTTCATTTTCTGGAAACGGGTCGAGTAGTGCCTAGTTTTACGATTCCCGGGGCGCAGATCGAGGATCTGGATGTTTTGCCTACAAATGTGTCTTCTACAGCCGGGTCGATTATTCCTCCACCGACGGTGCCAGTGCCTATGTCTGTGCCAGTGATGTCTCCGGTCGCACAACAACCGTCTCTACCTGTTGCTCCTGTTGCTCCTGCTCCTACTGTTTACGCTCAACATCCATTTGCTGACCCAGCGATTGTCAGTTTAGGCGGCCGCGCCGCTGTACCACCTCCTTCTGCTCCTGTTCCTCGTCAATACGAGAATGATAGCTCGGACGAGAGCTCTGTAGAAGGAGCTCCGTATGTAGCATACGAGGAAGCGCCTCCCAGCGCCAAAGCAGCACAAAAGAAGAAGAAGAAGAATCCAGTGGCTGTCAGGCCGGACCAGCGCCAATCCAGTCAGGAGATCAATGGCAATGGCAATGGCAATGGAAATGGAAATGCCAGTCGGTCTCATAAACACCGCAACTATAACAATTACGCAGCAGGTTCAGCGGCCGAGTCGGACGGCTGGGCAACTGAAGACGTTTCCGACATTCGAGACATGGAGTTTGATTTCCAGGCCAATCTGGATCTGTTTGACAAGGCGTCTGTGTTCAACGAGATTCGAGAAAGCGATAAAATCGATCCTGGCAATCGGTTAGTGGCGTTTAACAAAAAGGGCAGTCAGCCAGCTGGTGCTGCTGCGAAATACGGCAATCTGGAAATGGTCATTCAAAGCGATACAAATTGGATACAGGACGATAATAATAATATCAACAATAATAATAACGATGAGGACGATTACACCCTCCGAGGCCGACCTGACAATAGCTTGATTGGCAATGTAGACAAATCAGCTATCCCTGCTCATATCCAAAGAGGATTGTCTGCAGTATCAGTTTCCGATACTGCCAGCTCAGTTTCCAACTCCACTTCCATCCAGCAGCTCCGTAAAGCATCGACTTCAGCTGCCCCCAACAGAAAAGCATTCATCGCATCCAACACTCTTAAACAGTGTCCCTGTGCATCTCCAGTTCAGATGGTCCAACTTGAACGCATCTGCTGTGAAACGTTTGGTCTTTCTCAACAGATTATCAACGAAAACGCCGGTCGTGGAGTGGCCCAGCTCGCGATCAAGGCCCTGGGAGGAATCTCGCGGTTCAATTTCAAGAACCACAATTCTCGGCCCTTGATAGTCGTGCTCGCCGGAAGCAACGAGTCTGGCGCCCGGGCGCTCGTGGCCGCTCGTCATCTGGCAAACAGGCAGGTCCAGGTTGTGGCGGTGGTGCTCGGCGGCATGGGGCCGTCTGTGACTTCGTCGTCGTCGTCGTCGAAAGAGGCCAATTCCATCAACGGATCCAACAGCTCGCCCAGCTCAGACTCCATGGCGGCCATCATGGCATCGTCCATTAAAGCATTCGAGTCGTCTGGAGGCAAGGTCGTCAGTCGGCTGGAACAGCTGACTCCGCTTATTAACACGTACGAGTCCCCCGTGGAGCTCATCATTGACGGCCTCCAGGGCTACCAGTCCAGTTTCGAGGACATGTGGGAAGAAGACACCGTCACCACGGCTCTTGGCCTGATCGAATGGGCCAACCGCCACAAGGCGGCCGTCATGTCGCTGGACATCCCCTCGGGCCTCGACTCGTCCACGGGCCTGCCCACCAACGACAGCAACCAGTTTGCTCGGTCCAGATGGGTCATCGCCCTGGGCTTCCCGCTCACCGGCACGCTCAACGCCCACCTGGCCGAAATCGTCGCTCCCAACGAGTGGACCTGCTACATTGTCGACGTGGGCTTCCCCAAGGCTGCCCTCCGCGCCTCGGGCATGCGCCGCTTCGAGAAGCTGTGGTTCGGCTCCGACTGGTGTATAGAACTGACCGTGACCGACAATTGATTCGTGTTTGGTACGTGTGGGTGCCGGGGTCTGCCTCCGGCGGCTGGGCGCTGCCCAGACCCGTGGCTCCGCTTCGCGGAGTGGCTGGGACCGTGGACAGCGAGCGCAGCGAGCACAACCAGGTCTGGGCGGAGCCCAGCCGCCGGAGGCAGACCCCGGCACCCACACCCATGGCTCCGCTTCGCGGAGGGGCTCGGGACCGTGGACAGCGAGCGCAGCGAGCACAACCAGGTCTGGGCGGAGCCCAGCCGCCGGAGGCAGACCCGCTGCCGACTCCCGGTTCCAGAAACCGGTCTACGGGAGTGCTGGTGATTTGAGTTTGGGTTCAGGGATGCGGACGGGAACTTTAAACGGCAGGTGCACGGAGGAGTGTAGCAGCCATCACCGCTGTCACGTCGGTCTCTCACCGCTTCCAAGTGCGATTGGCGCTCTTCGGTGCATTGCCAAGCTACATGGGCGCGCCCCGTTAGAGTTAAGGTTGGAAACCGTGAGAGATATGTCGGAATGGCAGAATCGCATGAGAACATGTGACATTTGCTTGGATCCAGGGCTTCAGGGGTGATTGAAACATTACTCGTTCTGGACAGCCGTGGGATGCGTGTACCTGTGTCCTTCAATTGCCGAGTCCCGAGCGTGTCGGAAAAATATATTCTGTTTGAGTGTTTGGATGGTGAGCACCGTATCGGTTAGAGGGTTCGGAAAGGACCGCCGATAGCTTGTTGGTGAAAGCACACCACAAGTATATAAGGAGATGCAAAGACAGGTGGATCATTGAAACAAAATCTCTAACAGCCAGCCCATTCCACTCGTATCTATCCTCACCATTGATCTGTCACCATGGCCAACTTCGACGAATCACTGTCTCCTGCCAAATCCACTGCTTCTCAGATCTCGCAGGTGGCGAAAAAGGGCTTCCGAAAGCTCATGAACGCTGTTATCGCTGTTGCGTGCGGGAATGCCCTCAATGACAAGACCCTGCAGAACTACATTCGTTAGCGAGAGGGACCCCAGATGCAGGGCCCATGCAGGGTCCTGTGATGCGCAAAAGATAAGCCCTAGTCACGTTATTTATTGTTATTTATTCAAGTGATCTGACCCATAACGGATATCCAACTTATGCCACATGGCACCCGGCACCCGGTGCCCGGCACCCAGCGGAAACACAGCGCACTCGAGCGAAGCTCGAGCAAACGGGTCTGGGCAGAGCCCAGCTGCCAGAGGCAGGCCCGGCGAGCGAGAGCGCGATCCCCGCTCCGCTGTGGCGATACCGGCGGCACGCGCTGGGCTTGGGCTTGTTAGTCGGTGCGGGAATTTCGTTTCTGCACCCGGTATAAGAAAGGATCAAAATCCATTTACCCCCGAGAAAACGGGCTTTGAAAGGTCGTAGACGTGGGGGAGTCGGGTTTTGGAGAAGTAGATAGAGGTTAGTTTGTATATATGAAATAAAATTAGTATAGTTGCTAACAAATTTGTGCTGGAATTGGCGCCTGAAAACAGAGCGACCCCGCTATAGCCATATAGCAGCCCGTGTTACCCGTCTCCATATCACACGCTCCATGGCCAATATTTGAATTTGAAATGGCAAAAGGGGGGCTGGCTCAGTATAGACCAAGGAAAACAGTTGTAACCGCAACGCCGACGCTGAAAGAACCGGTGTCAGAATTTTGAAGAGTTCTTGGACAGAACAAGCGAGAAGCGAGAACTGAGAATTGTTTAACGATTTTGGTCTTGAGTTGCCAGCGACAACTGAATCGTTTGTAGCGAAGTGATTGGTATAGATCTCTGTGATTGCGGGCCCGAGCAAGAGCGGATCGGTTGTATTACTATTATACAAGGAGATTAGAATATTGCTTCCGTTACTGCTAGTACTACTGCTTCCGCTACTGTTACTGGTACTACTACCACTGCCACTGCCACTGCCACTGCCACTGTCACTGCCACTACCACTACCACTACCACTACCACTACCACTGCCACTATCACTACCACTATCACTACCACTACCACTACCACTACCACTACCACTACCACTACCACTACCACTACCACACCATGGGCGCTTGTTGTAGCTTTTGCTCTTCCGACACCGAGGGCTCATACGCCCCTTTGCTGGCCGAAAACGAACGAGAAGCAGTGTCGAATCTTCTACGATACCTCGATAATCGAGGCGAAGTCAACCTGTTTTCCGATGGACCTTTGAAAGCTTTAACCACTCTGGTTTATTCCGATAATCTCGATTTACAGCGATCGGCTGCTCTGGCATTTGCGGAAATCACCGAGAAATATATCCGCCCGGTATCGAGAGAGGCCCTCGAACCCATTCTATTACTTTTACAATCGTCGGATGTGGAGATCCAACGAGCCGCCGGCGCAGCGCTTGGAAACCTCGCCGTCAACAACGAAAATAAACGGCTCGTAGTCGAAATGGGCGGGCTCGAGCCGCTTATTCGGCAAATGATGTCGCCCAATGTCGAGGTCCAGTGTAA
Source organism: Sugiyamaella japonica (assembly GCA_030583365.1). Classification (NCBI taxonomy): domain Eukaryota; kingdom Fungi; phylum Ascomycota; class Dipodascomycetes; order Dipodascales; family Trichomonascaceae; genus Sugiyamaella; species Sugiyamaella japonica. Next base: position 72,332 of record JAJMIG010000015.1, read on the forward strand.
CGCAGTCGGGTGTATGACCAATTTAGCGACCCATGAAGATAACAAGGCCAAAATAGCCCGTTCCGGAGCCCTGATGCCGTTGACCAAACTGGCCAAATCAAAAGACATTAGAGTACAGAGAAATGCCACTGGAGCATTGCTTAATATGACCCACTCGGATGAAAACCGCCAGGAACTCGTCAATGCCGGCGCCATCCCAGTGCTGGTATCTTTATTATCATCTAAAGATGCCGATGTACAGTATTATTGTACCACGGCCTTGAGTAACATTGCTGTGGACCTTGAAAACCGGCGCAAACTGTCGCAAACAGAACCACGACTGGTGAATCATTTAGTCAGTCTGATGGGCTCGTCGTCTCCTCGCGTGCAATGTCAAGCCGCTCTGGCATTACGGAATCTAGCATCTGACGTCAATTATCAGCTTGAAATCACTCGCGCAGACGGGTTGCCGCATCTTTTAAATCTTTTGCAATCCAGTCATACTCCCTTGATCCTCGCGGCGGTGGCATGTATTAGGAACATCTCCATCCATCCACTTAATGAATCGTCGATAGTGGATGCCGGGTTTTTGAAACCTTTGGTGGAACTTTTGGGCAAAACGGACAATGAAGAGATCCAATGCCATACTATATCTACTCTACGCAATCTGGCTGCATCTTCTGAAAGAACCAAGCTGGAAATTGTCGAGGCCGGCGCCGTTCAAAAGTGTCTACAACTTTTGCCCACGGCTGTTCCATCTGTACAGAGTGAGATTACTGCTGCTCTAGCGGTTCTTGCTCTGGGCGACGAACTCAAGGGAGAAATGCTGTCTATGGGGATAATTGAGGTTCTCATTCCACTAACGCGCATTGATAATATCGAAGTTCAAGGCAATAGTGCTGCTGCGCTAGGCAACTTGTCTTCCAAAGTCGGCAATTACGACCCGTTCATCAAATGCTGGACTGAACCGGCTGGAGGCGTGCGAGCGTTTCTCGAATCGTTTCTCACCAGTCAGGAGCCCACTTTTGAACATATAGCCGTGTGGATGATTCTCCAGCTGCTCGAAGCCGAAGACAAGCGATTAACAAGACTGTTTCTCGAGTCGCCCGAGATATTCAAGCTGGTCGAGTCCCTGGCCCAGCGAGAAGTCGTCGACAGTGCCGGCAATCCCCTCTCTGTGAATAACAGAGGCAGCAATTCCACCGAAGAACAGACGTATGCCAGCCAGATGGCCGTGCCTGCCCTGGCCAAGAGAGTCATTTCTCTATTGAAATAACCCCTCTCCCTCCCCCTCCCTCTCCAAGGCACTTGTTCTTTTACTTTTTCATTGTTGGTTTGGTTTTATATTCCTACATATTTATATTCACTCTAATATGATGATCTCATGCGCTGCCCGCTGGTCAGGGCCCCCTGGTTCTGCCTCCGGCGGCTGGCCAGGGAGGTTCGTCGGTTTCGGTGACTGGCGTCGCCCGGCGTGCTGGCTCGAGATCAGTCGATCGGATCGGAAACAGCCGACAGAACTGCGAAGATGACATGAGGGATCAGGGCGAGACGGCCAGGGAGACTGTCGCACGGTGACGGTGCGAGCATCTCCGCGGAGCGGAGCAACGGGTCTGGGCAGCGCCCAGCCGCCGGAGGCCGAACAAGGGGTGCTGCCTGTGGCAGAGTCGGGTGCGCGGTGACCGGATCAGGGTTGCAGGCCCAAAGGGGCAATGGCATTTTTTTATCAGATCTGTGTGCGGCGCCCCTCAAATACACGGAGAATGACGGATCCTGTCATTTAAGATTATCCAAGAGACTGTTTCTTTTCTCCCCTTTTCTCTTTCATATAAACAGGTGATCGGAACGCTGGTAAGAGAGTGGGGAGAAGGCATTGTTAGATGCCCTTGTAATTGTAATCGCATTTGTGCATTTGTCATCTATCGGAACCATTTCGGACCCCTCGGATTCACGGAAGATGGCAGCAGGAGGCAAATCCAAGGCCGATTTGGCCATCCAGGGAATGACCTGTGGTGCGTGTGTGGCGTCCATCACGTCGGGGTTAGAGAGCATCAGTGGTGTTGATGAGGTATCGGTGTCGTTAATAACACAGCGGGCAAGCGTGCTATTTGATAGCAGAGCTGTGTTGGTGGACGAAATCACAGCAAAAATAGAAGACTGTGGGTTCGATGCCCAGGTTCTGGACGTACAAGAGGACTATACCGAAGAGGGCGTGAGTGCGGGTGAATCGGACGGTCGAGAGCCCGCATCGTCGAAGGACCACTTGAAATTAAAAATATTTGGAATGACTTGCTCTGCTTGCTCCATCTCAGTAGAGAATGCCCTTCTTCAAGTACCAGGTGTAAAGTGTGCGGTTGTGGCTTTGGCTACTGAAGAAGCTCGCGTCACGTATGATCCAAAGATAATCCTGGGGCCTCGAGTGCTCATTTCCGCCATTGAAGATATCGGGTTCAACGCTATACTAGCCCAGTCGGCTGACAACAGTTCACAGATTGAAGCATTGGCAAGAGTCAAGGAGATCAAAAGATACTTCCGAGATGCCATCATCTGTGTTTGTTTATCGGTTCCAGTCGTGATAATCACTAAACTGGTACCACACACTTTTCCCTTTCTTGCCTTTGTCAAGACTCGGGTGTCACCGAACATTACACTATATTGGGATGATGTGATCAATTTCATCTTGACTCTGTACATACAGTTTGGAGTTGGTAAACAATTCTATGTTCACGCTTACAAGGCGATTCGCAGCTCGGCTCCAAATATGGACGTTCTGGTCGCCATGTCTACGACATGTTCGTATGTATTTTCCATGTTCTCTTGCATATATGGTTTGGTGAAAAATAACGGCCACCATCCTCGTACTCTGTGGGAGACGTCGGCTATGATCTTTACGTTTGTGATATTTGGCAAGTATCTCGAAAGTAGAGCAAAGGGCCAGACTTCGGTGGCTTTATCAAGGCTAATCTCCTTGGTACCGTCTAGCGCACTTATCTATGAAGACCCGGAGCAGTACTACAAGTCTTTACAGCAGCAAAAGAGCGAGTCCACAACCTCTTCACTTCGTGAGAAACAGATCTCAACCGATCTTCTACAGCCCGGGGATGTGGTCATTATCAAGCCCGGTGAAATGGTTCCTGCTGATGGAATTGTTTTAAACGGGTCTTCTTATATATCCGAGGCTTTGATCACTGGTGAACCGTATCCGGTGTTGAAAGTGCCTGGAGCTCCAGTCATTGGAGGAAGTGTCAATGGCAGAAGCAGATTAGAATGCAAAGTCACTAAAGCTGGTAACAACACCAAATTGTCGCAGATTGTACGCCTGGTCCAAGACGCACAAATAAATAGAGCGCCTGTACAGAGATATGCCGATTGGGCTGCTGGCTATTTTGTGCCAACAGTTCTTGTGTTGGCATTATTGACATTTGCTGTTTGGATGGTTATTTCCCATGTGTTTACAAGCATCCGTCCGGCTGTATTTGATAATGGCGAAGGCGCGTTCATGGTGTGTCTTCGATTGTGCATTTCGGTGATTGTCATTGCTTGTCCGTGTGCTCTGGGATTGGCTACTCCAACTGCCGTCATGGTTGCAACTGGCGTAGGAGCCGAGCATGGCATTCTCATTAAAGGAGGTAGTGCGTTGGAAATCGGCAATCGCATTGACACTGTTTTGTTTGACAAGACTGGTACGTTGACTCAAGGGATCATGTCGGTGACTTCGTGTCAGATTGAGGGCATTAGTCTTTCTGAGAAAATGTTCTGGCTGCTGGTGGGGTCTGCTGAACAGAGTAGTGAGCACCCCGTAGCCAAGTCTCTGGTGTCACAGGCCAAGCGAGTATGTCAAGTGGAACAAGATGTCAGTTTCGACACCATGGTTGAAGATTTCAATGCCATTGTCGGTCAGGGAGTCACGGCTGTAGTGACCTTGAGTGATAAATCGGTATATAGGCTGATCATTGGTAGCTCTGCCATGCTTGTGAATATGGGTGTTGAAAATGTACCTTCTTCTTCTGATGATGATGGAGATGTGGTGACCATTGATACGATTTCGAATACGCTTGCTTTCGTGGCAATAAACGGTAAATACAGTGGTCTGGTGCAACTGAGTGATCCAATCAAGCCTGAAGCGCCCGAAGTGGTGTCGGCTCTGAAAACACTGGGCCTCGAAGTAGGCATGGTCAGTGGTGACAACGCGTCGGTTGCTGCCAAAGTTGGCCAAGCCATTGGAATCTCGCCATCTCTGATATTCTCGGGTGTCTCCCCAGCAGGCAAAATCGAAATCATTCGACGTCTCCAGGGAGAAGAGTTTGAAACCAATGTGGGTGATTTCGAGAATGGCGACTCCACAGACCCATACAGACATTCTTATAAACTGCTATCACCATCTGTATCGTCTCCACGATATGTGGCCATGGTAGGGGATGGGATCAATGATTCACCTGCTCTGGCGGCCGCTTCACTGGGAATCGCCATGGTCGGTGCTACAGATGTAGCTATCGAAGCAGCCGATGTGGTGTTGCTTCGGGAAAACGCTTTGCTGGACATAATATCTGCATTCGACTTGAGCCGAAAAGCTTTCAATCGCATCAGATTCAACCTCATTGCCGCCGTTATCTACAATCTCATCATGATTCCCTTTGCAATGGGTGTGTTCCTGCCATTTGGAATGATGATCAGCCCAATGATGGCCAGTGCCGCCATGGCCATGAGCAGTGTCAGTGTATTAGTATCCAGTCTGCTGCTACAGCTCTGGAAACCTCCCAAATGGATATCCGAAAGAGAGCGCGACACCGTCACGTCGGACCAGATCCACGAAATGCAAGTCGACCTCGACCACCACCCCCGCCATCCGTCGTTGTCGACTCGCCTCCGCTCGTGGCTCGCCGCTCGCTTTCACCGCAGACCCTCCACACATTACTCGCCCCTCTAAAATTATGATTTTTATGTGAAACGAACCCGATATATATATTATGTATATTATTACCCTTGACTCCGGCTTGTCTCCCGGTTCTGCCTCCGGCGGCTGGGCGCTGCCCAGACCCGTTGGGTTCGCTACGCGAACTGCTGGGATCTTGGATCCCCCCTGAATCGATCCGATAGACTCGGTCTGCATAGAGAAATGATCCGAGTACTAGTACCCCTACCCTCGCGTAAACACAAACATCAAGACCTAAATATTCAGACTCATACACTGATTGTTTTATTATTCATTGTTGAATAAAAAGGTTTGAGTTTGTGTCTGAGCTTGCATTTCGCTACTGTAACCGATTGATACCACCAGGGTACGCGTCAGACGTGGGTCCATTAACAATTCACCTGGTGATTCATGGTGCACTTCAGACGTAAACATGTCCGCACAAATCGAAACGGCACAAGACTATAAAAGTAGATCGGATATCGATCGAGGTCGCCTATCTGTATCTGCCAGTGATGTTGTTGGACCTGAGAACAGACCCGAAGCATCCAATGGCTATCATGAACACAGATGTGATTCACCAACAGAGCCTACCCCACCCCTGGATCCATCGACACCTCCTAAACACTCAAGATCTTCGTCTACGGTTGATATTCCCTCAGGCACAGCATCTGAAATACTGCTGCCCAATGCCATGCCATGTGCACATTTACTTCAGCCTGGTCCTGGTCCAAACGCGGACGAAAGAGTCACAATAGTGATGAAAATTAACAAAGTCATTGGCACCACTGCTCAATCTCAGTCCAGTTTCTGTGTAGTTGGTAATATTCTTGCCTATACAGCCGGAGCTGGAGCAGTGATCACTCAGCTGGACTTTGCCACGGGCTCCTCCATACGCCAAAGATTCTTTTGCACATCTACTAAAACAATACAAGACATTCAAGGGTCTATGACATCAGGCGGCTTTTACCAGAACCTAGGTAATAAGAGTAGGTTGCCGATATCAGACTCTTCTTACCAAATATCTGCTGCCACCTATTTGAGAGATTCATACGGTTTCCTATTAGTTGGTACGGAGAATGCTGCACGCCCCGGAACTTTGTTGGCTCCCATCGTGCCTTCTAACAATGACGAGACGTTGTCTTTTCCAGCCAGTTCGAGCTCATCTACAGCCAATGACTATTTTCCTTCCTCGCCAGGGGTTAGAACTGTGCCATCAGCAAAAGATAAAATGAAGACAGCCAGCTCATTGACCGTGTCTGCTGATGGAAAATTACTGGCGGTCGGCGAAATTGGCCACCAACCGCGTATATTCATCTATTCGACTGCTCCTGATTCCAGCCCACTACCGTTGGCTATACTCAACGAGCATCGATTTGGTATTCGATTTCTGGCATTCAGTCCCTGTGGCCGATTTCTCGCTTCCTTAGGGACTACAAATGACGGTTTCTTACACATTTGGGCTCTTTATCTAAAGGAGGGCCTCGTCCGACTGCACGCTACAAATCGATGTATATCAGTTATAAATGGTCTTAGATGGATTGGTAGCTCGCATGTCGTGACCGTGGGGGTTCGCCATGTGCGAGTCTGGACGGTCGACGCTCTGCCGTCACCTGGTTCTACGGGCAAAAAAGTCCCGATAGATGCTAAGCCGGCGGTTCTTTCTGGCAAAAATGTTATTCTAGGTGACTTTTCCCAAGCCAGTTTCTCCACAGTTACGCCTATCAGCAACAATATGGCTATTTTAACTACCGATAGTGGTGATATCGCCACTCTGGAGGCCAGCAATGATGAGAAACCGACATTCCTACCCAGAATCAGTGTCGACTTTGACATCACTGCTGCTGATATCAATATTTCAGATCATACTCTGTTTGTGGCCGGTACCAAAGGAATTATTCGGTAAGTACCACAGGGCATGCACCCAGCACTCGAGCGGAGCTCGAGCAACGGGTCTGGGCAGCGCCCAGCCGCCGGAGGCAGCGCCCCCTTCCTGAACTTTATAAACTAACAGGTCAGAGGGCTGAAACTACAAACAATCCTATCATCGGGACCCATACCTTTCACTATGAAGACTGTGGCCCCTGCTTCAACAGCCACTCGAAAGTCCAATAGTCCAATTGGAGTTTATGGCCTTGAACATTTGGCCGGTGAAACATTGGTAACCCTTCGTGGTGACAGACAGATTTCCTTGTTGGCATTCCCCGCAAATGATCAGTCAGCCACTATCATTGCTGCAACTCACTCCAAAGAACTACATGGGATTCGTGCGATATCTGGATCCGACGGACACTTTTTAACGTGGTCCGCTGATGGAATCGTGCGGTTCTGGACTGGTCAGGGCGTCTGTGTATCTCAACACACAACTACTACAGATGGTGAATCTAGCCTGACTATCGCCTGTATCGATGATGACATTAGCACTCTGGTACTTGGAGACTCTATGGGTAGAGTTCGGTTTGTGGACTTGAGGTCCAAAGAAACCATTTTTTCGTTTCAAGCCCATGGATCTCGTGTAGTCAATTTAGACTATAGGCGACTACCAAATGGCATGCAGTACTTTGTAAGTAGTAGTCGGGACAGAACAATTCAGATATTCCTGGGTCCGAGTGAGGATACAAAGGAGTGGACTTTACATCAGACTTTAGAAGCTCATAAGGGCAATATTATTGCTACCCGAATCACTCAAGATGGCGAACGAATCATCTCCTGTGCTGCTGACAGAACAGTCAATATCCATAAGATGGTTGTGGATCCTGATAATAAGGAAATAGTCATTGGCTTTATAAGTGAGCGAGTCATTTCGCTAAAGTCGACTCCTTCCGATATGTGTCTAGATCCTCTATCGGATAAATTTGTTGTTTCGAGTGATAAACAGATTTTTGTGTATAGAATATCCGGTGGGGATCTAGTGGCCTCTTATAGAACAGCCGATGGGGCTATTGGTGGAGACTCTGTTAATCTGGGAACAATCTCGTTGGGCCGCTTGAATGAGAGAATATATCTGGCAGGAATGGGTGCTGACAAGAGTGTACGTTTGTATGAACATCCAAGTGGAGTACTCGTTGATTCTGGGTGGGGTCATTCAGAGGGGATTTCAGGACTCACGTGGCTTCCCTTCAAGGATGGGTCGGTGATGCTAGCCAGTAGCGGGATCGATGGTTGTATATTTTTATGGAGTACGAGTGTGCGGTCGAGTTTGGGCTGTGTTCCTCCCAGTTCGACCATGTCGTCTCCTTGCGGATCTCCAACCCATCGACTATCACCTACCAGGAAAATACTGTCAAAGACAGAGCTGGCGAAATTCATGCCCAACTCGCAGTCTCCAAGATCTACCAAGAGCCCATCGCCAGGAAGGCGGTCTTTGGCTCCTTCTGCGATGAGCAACAGGATCAATGATCATGTGAGTCCGTCTGTGAGTAGTAGCCTAACACCCACGAAATCGACAATGGCGATCTCGTCTACTCGTACTGATGAACGAACTGGGTCGTCTACAGCAGCAGTCACGCTGGTATCTCGGTCTATTCCAAGATACACCGGTGTTTCTCCTCCTTCGAAAGCTCGGCCCATGGTGGGTACTGCCAACAGGCAAAGACAACAACAGCAATCTATTGGATCCAAAACACCATCAGGTGGAAGGCGAACATTGAGTCAATCCAAGTCATTTCCGGTGCTATCTGCTATCCGCAGAGGGGAGGTGAACAGTAGCCCTAGCAGTATACCGGTTGTAACATGTGCTCCACCGCAGGAAGAGGATAATGGCATGCTAGAAGAGCTTCGCAAAGACTTGGCTCTGTTCAGAACTCAATACGCCCGAGATGTCATCAACTATGAGAAACGCAATCAAACCGAGCTGAAATCGTTGTGCCAGGAGCTGAAGGACACTCTAAAGCTATTAGACATTTCGTTTGCAGACAGTGGTGGAGCTTCACAAAAGAGTCCTTCCACGCCCACAGTACGCCAGACAATTCCAAGAAGTCGGTCGACTGCTACTTCGCTGTCCACCAATGCGTGAAACACATGTAATACCACATATATATTTATTAGGCCATGTTTTCTGTTTCTGAAAATTAATGCACGTTTATATACAGAATATTTACATATCATATAAGAGTTGGAGATTAAATCTAGCCTCTTGTCTTGACTTTAAGGGGCCTAACGTTTCTCATTCGCTCGTCATCAGGCGACTGAGGAGCGAATGGGTCTGGTTTGATGTTGGAGACGAGATCCGGCTCTGATTGTGCAGTTGCCGTAGGAGATTCCTCCTGTATCGCTGGAGCTCCGTCGACAGGCTTTATTGGAACCGATCTCCAGCGTGCATCTGCTTCTTGTACTAGACCCTTTAATCTTGCTTGCCGTACTTGATCAGAATATAACTCCTCAAGACTCGGGGGGTGGGGTCGAGTATGTCTCAGCCATTGGATCCATTGTGCTACGAGATGTTAATCACAAGTATTCACCTTTTTCCGTACGCTTAATTACTTACGAGGAGCCTTGTAATCAACATAATTCAGGTTGGGAATTCGATACTCGACTATTCTTCTCATTCGGTGAGGGTCATTGAAATTCTTGAACTCCCAGAACGTATTTCCATCTAGATCATAGCCAATAAAAAACTTTTTCCGAAACGGTATATTTCGGCTCGATCTCCATTTGTAGTAAGCCTGCTTCCAAGGCGAGACTTTTCCTTGTAAGAATCTAGACATTGGGCTCACTGTAGTAGGTTCTTTGAGTTGATGTTATCTGGTGAAGTAGTAAATCTCGGCGCGGCTGTCTGAATCAGCTAAGGGTTCCCTGGCGAGATTGAATTTCAGCGATTCTACTGAAGTTTTCGGTAATGAAGAGCGTTATTTCGAAATCAAATCGAATCAAATCGAATCAAATCGAATCAAATCGAATTGAATCGAATACAAATACATTTGCATACTGCCAAGATTTGCGCCTGTCAGATCGTCTCGTTCAGGACGTAACAGGTAGAGCAGCAAGTGAATGGTAACATATCAGTCATCGTCTCCTGATATAAATACTTCTACCACTGTATTTTATTTATTTATTTGCCAACGAATCTAAAGGACAAAGTGATTGATTTATTTATCTGCACAGTGGACCCTGCATATGCATGCAGCATCAAAGCACATTAAATCAGAAACTAAATAGCAAAATCATCAAGTAAATATAAATTAAACTCACTCTTACTTAGCCCCGTCTGTTACTGATCAGTGAGAGTGTACGCCTGTTCTACTAAAACATGGACTCTTGACAGGAGGACCCTGATCTCATGCCGACCGCCGGGGCGCTTCTACACTGCACGGCTGACTGTCATTTTAGTTACTAATCATTATCGCTAGTAGAGCCTGGAACTCATCTAGCAATCATCGTTTAAGCTAGAATTTATTATTTATTTGAACTTTGACACCTGTATAAATGATCATTTCTGGCTTGGGAAGGAAACACATGTGGAGTATGAATCCTAGACTGGGTGCCAGTCCAGTTATAATGCGACGACTCGTACCACGACTCGTACCACGACTCGTACCACGAACCGGTGGTCATCGACGACTACTACACAATAATATCCCAGGCATGCTAATAACAACAACAAGGCCATATTTAGCGATTAATCCAAGACGACCAGTACAGAGAGGCGTAGTTAGTATGCCGACTCTCGGTCCTCAGTCAGGAACAAAGATTATTAATCCCATTAAATCAGAGGCAGGAGATGTTCTCCGAGTAGCCGTTTCAGAAAAGGCTGCCGAGAAGTTGAATTTTCTAAAGAAAAGCGATAATAATCCGGACTTGGTACTAAGAATTTCCGTAGAAAGCGGGGGATGTCACGGATTCCAATACATTTTCGCACTTAAAACGACAAAAGACATTGACTTTACAAATGATTCGGTTTTCGAGCGTGATGGGGCCCAGGTGGTAATTGATGCTACGTCGCTGGAAATCCTTCAACAGTCTACTATTGATTACACTACTGAACTAATAGGTAGCCAATTCAAAGTGATCAATAGTCCATTTGCTACTTCTAGTTGTGGATGTGGTAGTAGTTTTGCATTTGATCCAGCAGCAGCGGCCGCCGCGGCCGCTTCAGCAGGTGCTACGTCGTCTAAATAAATAAGTAGAATAAATAATGTTCGTTATGGGATTGTCTGTTGTTGTTTGCTAGTGGGCAGACCAGCCTGGAGAGAGATTTCCAGTATCTCGTCTAGAAGCACAGTGACCTGATCAAGCGTATAGTCTCGTTTGAATAGCTTCAACTTGCCAGCTGTAGTGAGAATGAAGCCTCCACAATTGACTCGTTCGAGAGTTAGTTTTTCAAAGTAGATGGATGTATGACGTTGTAGATGTTTGAAGATGGCGTCTACGATGCTAGTAGTAGTAGTAGTAGTAGTTGAGGACTTTTGCGCTTCAAGCAAATTGTATATCGTTGTTACATCCTCACCCGGTACAGAGAGTGTGATTCTCTTGAGTTCAGGACTGGTGTCTGGAATCGTGAAAATCAACTGCGAGTCCATGGCGAAATTGGTGGATTTGATTGTTCGTGCAAGATAGTTCTCATATTCGTTCCTAAGAAGTATCGTCGGTAGAGACAGTCTGTTTATTTGACAGTCGAAAGATTTCTGAAACCAATCATGGACTATTGTCACCACGGATGGAGAACAGTTTGTGATCAATAATCCACCACGAGTGCCAGCACCTGATGTTACTAGACAAACTCGGTGAATCAATCTGTCAATTCCATGAACAAATATAAAATGTCGAGTAACTCCAGCGGGCGTAGTAGGCAGAGTTATCCACTCGATATCCTCTTGTATTGTGAGCGTCATATCCGGATCTGAGATGGTCCCTGGCATATGCCCATTGTTTTTGATCTGTCGGCGTAACTCGTTCATTAGAACTCTCCGATACCGATCTAACTGGTCGTCATCTTCAGGAACAAAATTGTATAATTTGGATATAGAATACAAGCTGAGGGAAGTATTAAAGAAAAAGAGCTCTGTTTCTTTATCCATCTCCATGTTTGTTTATTCAGACGCGTCAGAATGGGAATAAAAGGTGATATTTATAAGTGGGTTAGGAAGTAAGATGAGCCCAAGTGGTGGACAGTCTATTGAATTTCTGGGTCGTTTTAAGGACCTTGAAGGGGTTGTATGGTGTGGAGGTATGATATTTGAAGGTTCAGGGTGTACAGGGTGTACAGGGGGTACAGGGGGTACAGGGGGTAGTACGACGGGTGCGGTAGGACCCTTACACGGCTAAAGGCAATCTCATGCAGGGTCCTTCGACAATACGCATCTCAAGATTCCCTTACCAACAACATATAATTCAACCTATAAAGAACTGATGATCTAGTTCTAGATTTCGGATATTCAGCAAATGGCTAGAATTCCTGAAACGATGAGGGATGATAAATCAAAGACAGTACTGAAACAAAATAAAACGAGATTATGACAAAGTCTTGTTGAAATTCGTATTCCATCTATCATTCAGTGTCTCCTAACCTTTTATCTCTACCTACGTTAATGGCAGTTCCTACAATCATACAGTCTGACCAATCTAGCAGCATCTATACGATCTCAACTGAACCTTTTTATGCGGCCAATATTGTACCTTGTTCTCTGAAACTCAGTATACGACTCGTTTAACCGTTTATCGAGACATTATCAAATACTCAGTTTCAAAACACGCTTTTATGTGGTGTTTCCATTGTCGTAATTTTTTAAAGATAAAGTTTGAGACCGCTAAGATTATCGAGAATGCTGATCAAAGTTAGAGCCAAGCGAGCAAACAGTTTCATCTTCATGACTTTTGTACCATCATTATGAGCATTATCATGGCTCGCCAACATTCCAGAAATATAAATATGCTACCAGGTGCTCTTCTGACTTGTTCTCGTCCATCAGCAATCAGCTATTCAAACCAACTATTCATTCGTTTGATTCTAATATTTGAACCAATCAATCATTCACTCATTAACAATGGTCGCCTCTAAATTCCTTGTGTCTATTCTTATCGCTCTCACTGCTACTGCCAATGCAGCCTCCCTTGGTGAGAACCAACTCGCTGCACGCCAGTTTGCTCTCTTGGATGGCGTCAAGAGTGGTATTACCAACTATCAGCAAACTGTCGACACCCTCACTAAACAGGTTCAGTCTGGTGGATTCCATAATACCGCTGCCACTCTGTCTGCTCTTATCACTGGTCTTGACTCTCAGATTGATAATACTATCGGTACTGTAGGCACTGCCTTGTCTCCCCTCACCTTTGGCGTCTCCAAGGCAATTGGCAATGCTCTTCTTGGACCATTCGTCCAGTCTGTTACCAACGGAGCTGAAGTCATACTCTCCAATATCATTGGAAGTCCCATTGATATGGTCACTGCTCCCCTCGTTGCCAGCTTGACTGGAAATGTTGGAAAATTGGTTCAACAGGCTCAGAAGTATGATATTAATACTTCCAAGCTTGTCAACATCAATGCCCAACTTCAGAATCACCTTCCTAAAAACTAAACTACAACTACTGCACTACTGCACCTAACTAGAAATATAAACCGATATCAAAGTCGGCCTTTGTAGTCTTAATAAATCTTGTCATATCAATAATTATAGTAAACAGATCGGCTCTTCCTATACATGTGACATTTCACTTCTCACGTGACTTTCGATTGTCATAAGAATCCTTTTTCTGACAATCTTTCATCAGTCATTTTCTTTCACCAAAATACCACCCCACTGTACAAATATCACATCAATGTCGGTTGTTAGCACAGACCTCAAGGGCACCCTCCCACTTATTGCTAGAGGAAAAGTTAGAGACCTGTACCAGCTCTCAGACGATAAGCTGTTGTTTGTTGCAACTGATCGGATCTCTGCTTTTGATGTGATTCTTAACAATGGTGTTCCTTCCAAGGGCAAGTTGCTTACAGGATTGTCAGAATTCTGGTTCTCTCTACTCTCTGGAGTCACTAAAAACCATTTGGTGCCTGGTGTAGACTCACATAATCTTTCTATTGTATTACCTGAATCTATCACTTCAAAAGATGAGCTGTTGAATCAATTGATAGGCAGAAGCATGGTTGTCAACAAATACAAGGTTCTTCCTTTAGAAGTAATTGTTCGTGGCTATATCACTGGATCTGCTTGGGCAGAGTACAAGAAATCAGGTACTGTTCATGGGATCCCTCAAAAGGCTGGTTTACAAGAAAGTGAAGCGTTTGAGACGCCTATCTATACTCCCAGCACTAAAGCTGAGCAGGGAGCTCATGATGAAAATATCCATCCCGATCAGGCTGCCAAGATTGTTGGTCCTGAAATCGCTGCTAAACTTGAGAAAATCGCTCTAACGCTTTACACGACGGCTCGTGATTATGCTCTCACTAAAGGAATTATCATTGCCGATACGAAATTCGAGTTTGGTACTGATGAGAATGGAGACATTGTTCTTCTTGATGAAGTGCTTACTCCTGATTCGTCTCGTTTCTGGCGCAAAGATACCTATGAAGTTGGTAAAAGCCAGGATAGTTATGATAAGCAATTTGTTCGTGACTGGCTGATTTCCAACAATCTTCGAGCTGTGGATGATGTTACTATTCCCGACGACATTGTCGCAAAGACTCGAGCCAAATATGTTGAAGCCTACGAGACTCTGACTGGGAACAAATGGACCGAATAGTAGGACTTTTATAATGATATATACATTCAGAGAATCGCTTTCTATTTATAAGTTTGCGATTAGATAAGGCAATCTTCATTGGTGAAGATGAATTAATTTATACTCGCATGAAGCCCTGCATGAAGCCGACACAGAGAAAAAAGGCCCATAGAACGGTTGGAGCTGCCATGTTTGAGCCACTTACCAATCTTCCTAACCATCAATGGCAAAGTTTCACCTTTGGCAGACTTTCGTACCACTCTAATGGATTTTCTGCATATTATGATTATATATATCCCGTATCCGTCAAATCTTTAATCCCTGCAATAGGCAAGTTCGCCGCATATTGTGGGGTTCAGCCTCACAAATATAGCGGGGCACTCTGAATCCGTCTACCGATAGACGTCGGTTGGTTCACCAGAAAAGAACCGGTGCGGGTGGGGGGACCAGATACTCGGCTGAGAACTTGACTGTTAACAAAGTTCAAACGAGAAACAGTTTTATCTGGTAAGCACTTGTATGAATGACTTGGGGTACACGTTTTTACATGAAGAATGTTGAAAAAGTTACGAGGGTATCCCAGTAGTGGATGTTTTAAAAGACAGAGTGGGTTTGCATTTATCACAACAGCTGGAACATCGGCTCTTATATGGACGTTGGCGAAACCAAGACCATTTCTAAAAATACCGTCACCGAAATTGCACTGTTCAGTATCAGATTATTATACTATTGAATCGAAGACCAACTCCAAATCCACTGCTCGTATTACGCTATTGAAGAACCCATTATACCTTGGACATTACTCATCTCGGGTTAACAGAACTGGAAATGAAGATAGATATTTTGCTGGAGTGTTGAAACTACCAGTTGGCTCGAGTTTGACGTCGAAATCAGTTCGAAAGACGTTTACTCAACTAGAAAGACAGGTTTTCAACTTTGCCGTGTTTGACGGTCATGGAGGCCCTGAATGCAGTCAGTTTCTCAAAGATCATCTTGCTGAGTATGTGGAAAACTGCGACTTATCTTCAGGAACTGCAATCCGGGATTTGTATAGGAAAAATGTCGGTGGATACTGGCGGGCATGGGGTCCTGAGCTCGACAAATATGTCAGTCGATTAACTGCCGTGGATGATCTCCAATTAAGAATTCCATTAGCATTCCTAAAAGCCGATTATGAGTTTAGTGAGAAGTTTGAAAGAGCAGGATCTACTGCCACCAGTGTATATTTATATTCTGATGAGGAATCCATTAGTGCAAATGGAGATGGTACTAACGATATTACCACCACCACCACCAATAACAACACCAAGTCTGATGTGGATTATTCCAAGACTCCTAAAGCATTCTGGGATCAAGATCAAGTGACGAATCTTGTTGTGGCCCATGTGGGTGATACAAGATGTATTTTATGCGATCATCATGGGAATGTTCATCAATTGACGACCAATCATCATCCTTCTTCAGCAGTTGAAAACAGTCGATTGAAACGATATGCCACTTCGTTCTTTACTGATTCGTTTGGTGAAGAGCGGTTCGGTAGTTTTGCAAATACTCGGGCATTTGGCGATTTTGCCGCAAAGGCCAAGGGCATCACAGCCGAGCCGGAGATTCTCGAGTGCCGAGTGGGAGATAAGAAGAAAATCGAGTCCATGGCCCGCACTTACCCAAGACATATTCGAACATTCACAGGAGATGAAGCATTTCTCGTTCTCATGTCTGATGGAGTCACAGACATGATTGCTGATCAAGAGATTGTGGATCTCGTGATTAGTACTGCTAACAAGGCAGGGTACGGACGAGGGACTCCTCAAGATGCTGCCCAAGAAATTGTGCATTACGCAGAAGCAGTTGGAGGTGATGATAATGCTACATGTATGGTAATCCGTCTGAGTGGGTGGGGCAAGTGGGACCGGTGGTATGATCGGACAGGTCCCCGGCGGGAGGAAAGGCTTAAGACTGCCTATGATTCACGATCCCCCAGAAGTTATAGAGCTTAACGATGGGAAGCGGGTGGGGATATTGTCACAATATATAAACAATTGCATACTTTTTGATCATACCATGTTTATCGTTGGTTAACTAGAACTAGTTTTAAAACTGGTTATTCCAGCCTAGTGCCATATTCATTATATTATATACAAGTAGTCGTGTCATTTCATTATTTGCCCTTTTTATAGACATGTCGAACCCGCGTGGGGGCGAAATCTCCTAATTTGCTTCCAACCATATCTTCAACGACTTCAAATGCAACATATGCCCGTCCATTATGAACCTGGAACTTGAGACCTACAAAACTTGGTAAAATAGTGCATGCTCGGGCATTGGTTCGGATAGGAGTGTTCTTCTGTTGGGCTTCACGAATTGGCAGCGGCACAATATATGGAGCTAGACAGCAGGTTAATATACTAGTCACCTCAGGTCTGTTCAACTAGTTCTACTCACCTTTCCAAGCAGATCTCTTTAGCAGCTGTAGGCATGGTCTCATTTTTGTGTGATGGATGAACGAGGAGTGAATCTCGTGAAGTTGATGAAAAATTCCCCATCTTTGCTTGAAGGGTTCCTAGCCCATAGGAGACCAGCCGTACTGTTAGTAGGAGATGAACGTGGTATACTATAAATATAAAATAATAAATACGAATATAAAAACAAATAAATGCGAATTTAAATATACCAATAGAGTACTAATGGGGTATAATAGCCATCAATGGAGTAAATACATAGATGTATGAATATGAGAATTTACAAGCAAGCTATGCCAATGGTCGGCGTCTAATTATATCTTGTTCTTACTATACTAAATGAAGCGCCAATGGAACTGATGCCGAGCTGAAGGAAGTATCTTGTTTTATAATCCGTTGAATATGTCGATTAAATGCGAGCAGCGTAAAGGAGCACACATGTTGTTTTTTTTGGTCTTCGTAATCATGAACCCAGTAGCAGGTACATCTAATAGATAGCGGTTAGGGTAAAGGATAGATAAATTTCATGTCGATCTCTATATCTTATCAAATATTCTTCAGAAATCATATTTTACTCGCTGGTAAATATGTTTTTACCAACAAAACGTTTTGATCCTAACCATGTTGCTAGTGAGAAAGAACCGGTACCGTTGAAGAAAGCAAAGATATCGAAAGCGTCGAATGGTGATTCACAATCAGCACCTCTGAACACAGAGAACCCTTTACATCCAGAAGAACCACTTTCTCAATCTTCCGAAAGCGAATTCGAAGTGGATCCTAAATATGCATCAGTGTTGAAAAGATTTCAAGACATCACTGCCAAAGTTATCAAGGACAATGTTAATCCGACTGTTGCAGCCAGGCAAATAGATGGCCTGCAACAAGACAATGACGAGGAACAACAACCAGTGGTAAATGATTTAGTGCCCCTGCCTCAGATCAAACGGAAAAGAGAGTCATCTTCAAAATCGCTGAAAGAACCTCCTAAATGGATTACAGAGCCCGTGACCATCCCTATCAATGCATCGAAACCTTTCCAGGAATTTGAAGACGAGGGACTCTTGAGCAATAGAATGACCAAGGTTCTACATTCGCTAAATTTTAAATCAGCGTTTGCGGTTCAGACAGGTGTATGCCCTGTACTTTTAAAAGACTGCCGGTCAATCTCTCCAGATCCACTGCCAGACGTACTCGTAAACGCATATACTGGGAGCGGTAAAACACTTGCTTATGGCATACCAATTGTAGAAGCATTGTCAGATCGAGTGGTTCCAAGAATAAGAGCATTGATCATTCTACCCACCAGGCCACTTATCCAGCAAGTACGTAGTGTGCTTGAATCATTAGCAAAAGGTACAAGTTTACAAATCATGATATGCCGTACCGATAGGCCATTCAAAGAAGAGCAAAAACTACTAGCTTCTCATCCACCGGATATTCTTATCACGACACCTGGTAGACTTGTGGATCATATCCGAAACAATAGTGAAGGATTCTCGCTCAAACATCTCAAATATTTGGTGGTCGATGAGGCTGATCGATTGCTCAACCAAAGCTTCCAAGAATGGGTTCCGGTGCTAGTTGAGACTCTGGAGAATGCCAAGCCCAAACAGCCAATATCTGAAGTTTGGTACCGACCGCCTCAGAAACTAGTATTTTCCGCCACCCTGACCCGAGATCCTGGCAAGCTGGCGGCCTTGGGCATCAGCAGCAATCCTGTCCCACGTATTTTTGTTGTGGGAGACGATACTGCTTCTGTCGATGATGCCACTACACATGAAGATAGAAAATCAATAATGACTGAATATGAATTCTCGCTGCCTGAAAAGCTCAAGGAATTCCACGTTTCAATCAAATCAGCATCCAACAAGCCATTGGTTCTTCTCCAGTTATTAGTCAAGCATGGACTTGAGTCGAACACATTGATCTTTGTCAAGTCCAATCAGGCCGCTGCTCGTCTTGCACGTCTCATTCAACTTGTTGATGAAGAGCTATTCCATCTCAATCTGAGTGTGGAACGCTGTAGTGGTGAGCTGGACCTTGGTCAACGCCGCAAAATGCTCAAAAACTTTGCCGACGGTGAAATTGGAATCCTTGTATGTACTGATCTCATTGCTCGTGGTATCGACATTGCATCTGTCAAAGCAGTCATCAATTACGATTTACCGGTAGGCAAGCGAGAGTACGTTCACAGGGTCGGTCGCACTGCAAGAGCTGGTAACTCGGGTGCTGCTTGGAATCTCACAGTTGGTTCAGGAGAGCGCAAGTTTTTCCTATCCATGGCAGCTTCTATTTATCGTATGGGTTCTGTGGAGCCAGAGGTCGTTGAGACTGATTCTAGTCATAACGACGGGTACCAGAGAGCTCTTACAAGGTTGGAGCAAGAAGTATTTGCAAAATAGGATCCTACGTGCACCACACTGCAAGACCCAAAATTGCCCTTCTGACCAAGCTCAGGAACCCTCGAATGTACTTTTTTTTTTTTCAAGTTTCTATGATATAACAATACATGAACAAATATAGAAAAAAGTCTAAAGCTTGGGTTCGGCCACAGAGTAACCAATGACCTTGTCGTTCTTACGATCACGCAGAAGACGGCGAAGAATCTTACCAGACGCGCTCTTGGGGATAACATCCAAAACAACAATACCACCCCAAAGACGCTTGTGTCGAGCCACCTTTGCATCAAACCATTTCTTGATTTCAAGGGGATCCGCGTTGTCTTTAATGACAATAAAAGCTCTGGGTAATTCGGTGCCCAACTCGCTAACATGAACACCAATAACTGCCACATCAGCAACCCCGGGATGAGTCAACATAAGAGCCTCTAATTCAGCAGGTGCAACCTGATGACCCTTGGACTTGATCAATTCTTTCATCCGGTCAACAATAAAGTATTGTCCGTCTTCAGTGCGAATGGCGACATCACCAGTACGCAAGAATCCATCAGGAGTTAAAGTCTCGGCAGTGGCAGTAGGGTTATTCAAATATCCCTTCATGATATTTGGTCCACGAATCCATAACTCGCCTCGTTCGCCAGGAGCAGAATCTTTACCTTGCTCATTAACAATGCGAGCTTCACATGAAGCGATCAGCCATCCGATGCCGTCTTTGTTATAAATGGTCTCATTATAACAATGGATATGAGTGACAGGAGACGACTCAGTTAGACCATACCCCTGGCAAATAAACGCACCTGTTCGCTCTTCAGCCAAGGCAATGATCTCTTTACCAGCAGGAGCAGCACCCGAAAACAGGTTTTTTAGCCTACCCTTGATTGGATACCTGTCAACCAGTGGGGATTTGGCGAAAAGAACAAGCATTGGTGGTACAACATGCAAAACAGTGATGTTGTGTTTAACAATGGAGCTAAGCAAAAGATCGAAATCGAACTTTTCAAACACTACAATCTTGGACGCAACGTAAACGGTAGTAAAGACGAATTTCGTCAATCCAAAAATATGAGACATGGGTAGAATGCCTCCATATACATGGTTGGAATTCAATAGAGCCCTATTAAAACAGTAACTCTGCTGTTGTGTATTGGACGTCATATTGCAATGGGTGCTCATGACGCCCTTGGGAGTGCCCGAAGTACCAGAAGAGAAGCATAAATATGCGATTTTCTCCTTTGCTGTATCACCAACTAAAGGCACAGGTAATTCGGCTCCTTTGGCATGCTTGATATCTCTGATAATTCTACTAAAGGAAATGATTTTTGTACAATTGGTAGGACCGACTTTGAGCGCTTTGCGGGCTGTTTCAAGATACGCATCTCCAATAATGGCGATTCTGGCGTTGGAAGCCTTTATTTGATAGTGTAATTCCTCGGCGTTATAGGCAATATTGGCAGGAGACAAAATGGCGCCTCTTGACAAAACGCCATGATGAATGATCGGGGTCCAGATACTATTAGGAGCAAATAAACACACGACATCGTCATATTGAATATTATACTTTGTGCGCAACACAAACGAGAAGTTGGCGGTAAAGTTCAGCAACTGCCGGCCATTGATAGACTGGTTTGTTTTCGCGTCCACCAAGATTCTCTTTGCCAATCTTTTGTTGATATAAGGGGATTCTCTTATATACTGAGCAGCGTTGCCGACAAAAAGGTTTGGCAGTTCGCCCCAAGGGGATTTATAGATGACGGGCGAAGTAGAAGAAGATTCTGAAGTGGACATGATTGCGAGTCAACGGAAACCCCACAGCGCTGCAGGTTAGACGAGGGTCGAGAGAGAGAGAGAGAGATTTTATTAGGCTTTTATAGTTTTCTGCTCGGCTTAAAGTTGTACCCCTCTCACGACAGTGATGAGATTGCGGGGAGTGGGATTAGGGTTTTAGGGGGGTACTGCCAGACGGCCAGACGGCCTTATTCTAGTGCCGACAAGTCTTTTGCACGGAATATTATCACACCTGTCAGAACAGCCCCCACAATCCCCACAACCCCCCCAGTCGGGCAACCCATCAAAAACGAGCTCCCAAAAGGCTAATTGCTTTACCGACGAGCTTTCCGGCAGAGATCCGGTCGG
Organism: Sugiyamaella japonica; assembly: GCA_030583365.1. Classification (NCBI taxonomy): domain Eukaryota; kingdom Fungi; phylum Ascomycota; class Dipodascomycetes; order Dipodascales; family Trichomonascaceae; genus Sugiyamaella; species Sugiyamaella japonica. Next base: position 93,868 of record JAJMIG010000015.1, read on the forward strand.
GCAAATGGCGGAAGACTGCTTGCGACTCAAGCAATCAATTCATAGTTGTCTAGCATTGAATGAGCAGCTCAAAAAATACAATATGCAGTTCAGTTACGTTATATAGTCTACTTTTCATAATCAAAAAGCTGATCAACTGGTTAGTATCTTGTATACCACATTTACTTGACTCCACCTAACTTTACTTACCATCAGGTTGAGCTAGAATATAGTCAACAGCCTGACCAACAGTATGGATTTCATCAGCCTCATGATCTGGAATCTCAATGTTGAACTCTTCTTCAATGAAAAACAGAGCATCAACCACGTCCAAGCTGTCTAGTCCGAGGTCTGTACTGAAGTTTGCGGCCGGCGTGATTTTCGAAGGGTCAGCAATCTTGGGGGGGTGGTTAGTAATTGCACACAACGCCTATGGTACTGGTTGTTGGACATACCTTGTCGCATGAAGCTAGAACATCGATAATTCGCTCCTGGACAAACTCTCGAGTCAATGGCTCTGGTCCCTCGGAATAGAAACGAACACCACAAGTTTTCATTTTCAATATCGACGGTTGTGGTCTTTGCAGTGCATGTAGATGACGATTCTGATGACGATGGGTAGCTGCCATGAAAATAGTCCGTGACGAGCCAGCAAGGCTTCTACGGCCAATTAGTCTTGAACAAGGCACTGCCACGGAACGAAATGACAGCATTTTCTAAAAGCGTTGGATACAAGAGTGTGTGTTGACAGTGGTACTTTACTGTTGTATAAAGGACTCGAAATTGAAAAATCGCCTATGCTGGTTGGCTGGCGGTCACCCTAGCCCTGCTCAGCCCCACGTAGCCGAGTAAGCTTCAGCTATCTCATGTTTATCTCATGTTCAACTATTACTCAGTAAAGGCTAGTTACTACATTAATCTACAATTACATTACTGACTCGACAACTCGGCAATCTCGGTGGTGGTGGCATTGAGACCCATAACATTGAGGAAAAGATTGAGATTGGCTATCTTGGACACTCCAAGCTCCACAGGGAGCGCCTTTGCTTCATTCATTGTTCCGAAAATCATCTCCCGAACCTCATCGACTATTATACGCTGATGTTCGAGTTTGGCAGCAAGAGCCAGAGATGCAAGGAAATGCCACACATACGAGTTGTCGACATTACGAGGAGGAAAGATCTTGGATAAATGGCCTTGGACTTTGGTAAATAGAGCATTGAATGTAGCTTGCCAGTTGGCAAGATCTCTTGTAGTTGCAGCAGATGGTGTGGCGGAATCCTGCTCTTCCTGGCTGATGAGCTCTGCTCGAGAAATAAGAACCGTCAGAAACGCCAAGCCAATTTTTGTCGAGGAAACATGGACCATATTGGAATTGTTAAGCATGATTTCAAGAAGTCCAATCACTACGTCGTAGGATGACTCGGAAACAAGGTGAACTAAAGGAGGCAACACAGTCTGAGAAAACAGTTCAATTGATTCTCTGGTCATGGCTGAAAGTGTACCAGCAGTACCATATGAACCATTTTTAACAACATCCAAGGATTCAATATGAGCCACGATTCTCGTGAGAACTGTCAACCGTTGTTTCTGTGAAAGATGACGGAAAATGCGCGGGATAAGCTTTTTACCTTTATCATGAGACAACATGAGAATAAAAGGTTGGTTATTAGCAGAGTCCACCGACTCGAGGACTTGTAACTCGGACCATAGTTGATCCACAAGCGATTGCATTTTATTCTGCCATGTCAAAAGACGGTCTTCAAGCGACACGTGGGGGGTTTCTGTATTTGATGGTTTATCTTGTTCGGGTGACTGTTCATTGAATTGTTCTTCATTTGGACGCGATCTCTCCACACTTTCGATCTCCAATAAAATTGTATAGACATTTTCAATGGATCGTAATAATCCTTTAATTGTATAAGTTCCCGATTGTCCAGTGGATGATGTAAGAGTTAGCTTTTGAAGCGCCTCGACTTTGGCAGCAGAAGATGCTGAAGAAGCTGCTCCTGCGCCACTAACATTGAGTGCTTTTTTTGGTTGTTTACCGCCGCCTACGGAAATCTTACCAAGGGCGCCCTCAGGAGCAATCTGTTCTTTCTTTGGGTGCTCCTTTGCAGCAGCAACTGCTCTTTGCACTTGTTGCTGCATTCTCTGAAGTGGGTTGTCATTATGACGTCTAAACCTACCGCCTCCTCTCTGGCCTCTCTGTAAGAGGTAGGTTCTTGCAAACTCATTCAAAGGTTGTTGAGGATTGTTTCTGGCCTGAATAGCAGAATGCACCTGATAGTAAAAGTCTTCATTGTAAGGGTCGGCCGTGACCATTTGTTGTAGCTGGATTCTCATGATGAAATTCTTATCCCATTGCGACATGAGACCGTTGAATTTGACGATTTCAGCGATTTTGCGAGACTTTTCAAACAGTCTCTGATGCTCGGCTTCCGACTGAGCGAGATCTTCATTGATGACCTGGTTGAGAGGGACCACCTGTTGTCCTTGTTGAGGCAGCGAATATGGTATCTGAGTTGCCGCAGCAGCACCAGCTGGACTTGTAGAAGGAGGTTGTGGTTGAGCAGACACCTGAGGTTCTGGTTCCTTTTTCTGATCCGGTGATTGTTGGACTTGTGGTTGCAGACCGGGAACAACCGGTTGACCGGGATAATAGGCAGCCAAAACAGCTGGATCTTGAGGTAATGGATACCCCTGAGGAAGGGGCAGATGAGGAAATGTCTGGCTCGCGAGTCCCTGGGGAAACCCTTGTGGAGGGAACCCCTGTGGGGGGAATCCCTGAGGAGGAAACCCTTGTGGGGGAAACCCCTGTTGAGGGAAGCCCTGTGCTTGCGGGGAAAACCCTGTTTGAGGGAAGCCCTGTGGGGGGAATGCTTGAGGTGGCTGACGGATTGCTAAAGGGTGTTGTTGTTGTTGCTGCTGCTGCTGCTGCTGCTGCTGCTGCTTCAACATTTGTGCCTCGACCTCTTCCAAGGAAAGCACTTTCGGCGGTTGTGACGGCCCAGCTCTTTTGGTCTCAACACTTGGAGCTGATCCCCATAACGAAGCAATTGGCTGTAAACTAGGCACTTGGCCGCCAGTATTAGTGGTCGTGGTCGCGGTCGTGGTCGTGGTAGCACTGGCTGTAGGCAATAGATTCTGCCCGCCGCTCTTCCCGGCAGCGTTTCTGGCAAACGTGAACTGCTCTTCGTCAATTGCCTCGGCCACCTCAGCAGTCTGGCCCGCGAAATCAAAATCCTTGCCTACTGGCGCTCCAAAATCACCAAACGTTTCATCATTCAAATCGTCATTGGTTTCGTTCAACGCGGCTCCCAGATTATCATCATAAGTGTCATCAAACTCGTATATTGCAGCCTGTTCTCCCGAAGGAGCAGTTTTTAAGCCAAAAAATGACATTCCACCTGGATATATCAGTTAGTTCTGACCCTGTTTTGTGTCTCCACTATGATTTGACTGACACAACAGAAGGGGAGGTTGTCCAAATTCCAATCGATTGTGAATATTTGATCATGCGGCCGGTGCGGCGCAAGGAAGGATGAGTAGAGAGGCCTGTGGGGGTAGCACCCTGATTCTACCAGCCGAGCAAATTACATTAATATTTTACCAACGTCTTTGTAGCTTGGATCCGGGATTGAGCGAGAGGGGCGTCGAGAGGCTGGATCATGGAAGCGTGTGGGGCTCCGTTGACCCATATTACGAGCTTATATATCATATTATTAGTTAACGTCTCTGTAGCTCTATTTGATCCAATTGAGGACTTCCGTAGCTTGGATCAGCGCAGCGTGGGCCGTCGTCGTTCGAGCGAAGCGAGCAACGGGTCTGGGCAGCGCCCAGCCGCCGGAGGCAGAGCCTGGCGCCCGTGAAGGCCATACTAATGGTCCTCTTCTGGCTCTGAAATATCCTCGTAGTTGTTTGTTTTGATCCAGTTGAGGACTTTCCGTAGCTTGGACCCCGGAATGGATCTGGGCGAAACGTCGAAAATAGCCATGAGGGCGGCAAACGAGATGGCAAACAGAATGGTCGCGCCGTTTCGCAGCAGTGGCCGGCCTCGACGCTGTTTGGTGAGAACATTCCAGTGGGAACGAAGGGCCAGTCGAACGGCAAACATATACCTGGCACGTCCGTTGACCTGGTCGGCAAACGCCCATAGGCCAGCTAGAAAGCCAATGAGCTTGAACCGCAGAACAGGAATGAATTTGTTGTTGAAGACCTGCTGGGCCAGTCCAATTCCGTACCAAGAGGAAGCGGCCGTCATTACAATGAACGTAGTTGTCCTTGCCGTGTTGGCAACAGAAGAAAGTAGTGTTTCCACTAGGGTGCTACCACTAGTAGAGGCAGTTGACGGGTTTTGTTGATGTTGCCGTTTTCTCCATTTCAAGATCCCAAGAGCAGCATAGGCCAGGAAAACATACTTGTAAAGAGCCGAGTATTTGCTAAGAACAAGCTCGGTGTAGGTGCGGAACTCGGATGGCTCATAAGGATGGGTTAAAGCCCCTGTTAAAGTGGTCATGGCTGGATGAGCTAGTGACAGCACTGGCTCTGCGTATTCAAGCCCCGGTGGAGTTGTTTTCACCATGGGGAATAAGATGGGACTTATGAAACGCGGGTATTTGGACGCCGCGATTATGGCAATGCCCCTGACCACTCGATCCGGGCCAGGCCATGGCTTGTCGATAGGATATCCAAGTGGTCGAGCAGGAATATAGCCCTGGGATAACTTGAACATGATTTTGCGAAATATCTCGGGACAGCTTTCTGGATAGAAAATAAACGAGTAGAACAACTGGCTGAAAGCAAACGGGAACAGGGCCCACGACCCCAAGATACGCGGTTTAACTTCCAGATATCCCAAATCGTCCAAAAAGTTGTACAGAAACTCCACTGTCCGTGTGGAAATGTAAATAGCTGCATACCCTTGAGCAGCTTCTGGGAACAGAGCAAACGCAGACCCAGCTACAAGCCCACTAAGTATAGAGGGAAGAAGAGGAGAAAGGCGTTTTGCTTTTGTGAGAGTCTGTTTCGTGAACCGGCCGGACTTGGACACCAGCGACATTAATCTTGATGCCGATTCGTGATCGTTATCAGCATCTGATACGTTTTCACTGGCTCTATACTGTACACTTGTTTGTATGAATTTCGTCAATAGGCCGTATAGAGTCTTGTAGATGCCCGATATGCCAGTAAGAGATGAGGCGATTCTCAGAGCAGGTAGTTTGTGTCCTCGACGATGGAGAATAACGGCGTTCAGAATGGCCAGAAGTCCATATGAAGCGGCAAACAGCCTTGTCTGAGATCTGACAACAGACTGGATATGATCTCCCCTTGCATCGGCTGATGCTTGCAACTTTTCTGGACATGGAAGAAGTTGGGTCACATTTCTACTTAATCGTGGAAGTAGTTTACGATACTCCTTGGCAGATAGAATATACCGGATTGTATAAGCGGACAATCTAGTAGAATCCATATTGGCTGTTAATATATAGATGTGAAAGGTAAAAGGCAGAAACGACAGAGACACAGCGGGAATGCGAATTACACTGACAAAGTGTGCGACATAGACCGAGGTTGAACGTGGTTGCGAGTTGTTGAGATGATAAAGTGGAATCAACCCCACATTATATGGAAAAGTGCATGGACGGTTGAAGGTTGAATCAAGCGGCTGTGAAGAGTCGATTGTGACAGATGGTATTGGAATGGAGTCGGTGTAGGTTGTTACGACCTATTATACTAGGTATACCGCTGCGTATACTGCGTATACCGCTACATCTACCACTACATATATCGCTACATATATCGCTACATCTACCACTACATCTACCACTACATATATGGCTACATATACCACTACATATACCACTACATATACCACTACATATATCGCTACATATACCATCTCACATTTCACATTTCACATTCCATAACCTCATCGCATCTCTCAATTCCTGAATCCTACTTGATATCAATATTATTGTATCTACTGACCTAGAGCCTTTTCACGTGATGCGCGATGTGCGCCGCATCCTATCCCTAACATCCCTAACCACTTTGCAGTGATTTTTTTTTTCATAAATATTTCCCTGCATTCTGATCCTGTTCTTTTTTGCAACTAAAACTTTCCACTCTTCTAAAACTTTTTTCTTATTTAAAGGAGGCGAGCTAGTGCTGCAAGGAACCTCTTTGGCATTCTATTCATCCCTCGTAACCCACACAACCGCTTTACCGCTCCACGCTCCACGCTCCACGCTCCACCTTTCACAATGTCTGCTCCTGACGCTCGGGCCTTCCCCTTGGCTGACTCGGCCGTGACTCAACAGATTCTCGACATCATTCAACAAGCTACTCATCTTCGTCAGCTCAAAAAAGGTGCCAATGAAGCTACCAAGACGTTGAACCGTGGTATTTCCGAGTTCATCGTTATGGCTGCTGACGCCTCGCCCATCGAAATTGTTCTTCATTTGCCTTTACTGTGCGAAGATAAAAACGTCCCTTACGTATTTGTGCCTTCCAAGATTGCTTTAGGACGTGCCTGTGGTGTTTCTAGACCGGTCATTGCTGCCAGTGTCACTTCCAACGATGCCTCTCAACTGCGTGACCAGATCAATCAAATCAAGGATATCATTGAGAGACTTTTGATTTAATTTGTATAATATAATTAATATGTTCAAGGTGGTGAGCTTTGTAAATATTCTGACGGGCGTAGATGATGAGTCTGTAAACATTTGTACACTATACAGCACGGCTACACAAGTTATATACTACAGGTATGTTTACATTGACCAAACCAGCGTAGTATGGAAGATGGAAACATACGCCAATGTGTCGGGCACAGAAGGTGCAATTGGAAATCACCGACACAGTCTAATACGCTCAAATGTGTCCTACAGATGGGAAGAGATTCTCGATGAAGCAGTGGTCAATGGAGCATCTGCTAGTGCTGCCGTGTATCAGAGAATGAAGGAAATGGATCCACTCACTGATAATTATATCACGAAATTGTGTAATCTCTATCAGGATCTCAATGTTTGCAAAAGGGCTCTACCGTTGTCTGATCATAAAATGGATGTGTACTTGTTTCAACAGGCGATTCTAGGGTTTCTAAAGTATTGGGTTGTCCTGAAACCCAGTTCGTCATGGTATGCTCCTTCTGAAATGCTGGGATATGTGCCTATTGATTCCCGGAGGTTCCAGCGTCAATATGATACTCACTTGGAGCCGGATAGGCTATCTTTGGTCAAGATCAATCTGGGAAAACTGCTGTATTTCTTTCTATTGCCTGAACATTGGCAGTTGAATCAGTACTGGGAAAACTTTCGAGAGTCTTCAGTCAAGACCGATGGAGATCAATCTATTCATGTCAGTAAACTATTGGATTACTTTTCTGAATTCATGGATAATCACGACAGATCGTTTGGGGTGGAAATCCGCGACGAGCTGCTCCTTGAGATTTCAACCTATTTCTACTACCTCGAATTATCATTAATTTATTTCAAATCTGTACATGGGCCTGTAAAGGAAAGGAAGCTTCTATCGACTCAAAAGTCGGATGCCCTGGATTTGTGGGCCGAGATACTCCCGGAACGTGCACTTAACGAGTACGAAACGAGAACATATTATGTCAAGACCATTATCGACGACAGCCCTACAATTGGCCATGCAATTCAAGAGTTGTATCATCGGTATTTCACGCCAGGAGGATGGGATGCGCTGCTAGACTTTTACCTGGATAACTGGGAATATGTCGAGTGGAAAGAGAGTAAAGGAGGTGCCGTCCGAGAAGAGGCTAGAGAATTGTCTGCTGCTACTGCTGGCCCGGAAAAACCGAGTACTGGAATACGATACAAAATCATACGCAATAAAAGACAACTCAGTCCGCATGAAAGGCATTTGCTATCTGATGATTCCAAGTCAAAGAAGAAATTGAAAAAGACCTTGAATCCACTTGTTCGAACGAAAGGAGATGACACTCGTCGAGGATCTGTGTCGTTTGCACCAGATTCCAATCACAACAGCGTTGAATTTGCCAGTCTGGCCCCGACCGCCAAAAGACGGTCGTCGCCTTTTGTACAAGCGAAAACTGAGCACACGCTTCAGGTTGTCCAGTCAAGTACACCAGAGCGTGAAGTGAAAGCTGTCCCGTCTGTGACAAGATCAGCTGAAAAGAGCAACGACATGTGCGCTGCTGGTGCTACCGGCACTACCAGCGCTACTACCAGCGCTGGCTCATCAAATGGTACCATCTGAAAATAATTATAATGATTAATGATAATACATTGGCACAGCCGCACTCTCATGAATATAAAAACGGACAGACGAAGTCGAAGAACCAATCATGCAAA
>JAJMIG010000015.1:102291-123764 GCA_030583365.1 Sugiyamaella japonica
AAAAAAAAAAAAAAAAAGACTCGTGAACTTGTAGATTCAACATCTCATGCTCTTGTCATGAGCAGCAGTTCGGTAAATGTGCTCGAGAATGAGGTACCCACTCCCGGTGTGCCCGATAATGAAGTACTCACTCCGAGTCACATCGATGCACCGATGATTGCCAGTACAGACAAAGGCAAGATGATGTTGCGACTACCACCTCCAGACACATCTATATCCAAGGTAGAACAAAAGGTTCCCGACTATCGAATACAGAGACCCCAGAATATTGTCTCTGAAGAGGAATACTCGACTGCTGTTTGCAATATCGTTTCTAGAGACTATTTTGCCGGCGCTGCATCTGGACCAGAATCCAGCCTAGATCAATATCAGGCAAAATATACATCTGAAGATAATGATTCGTTCAATACTGTATTAGAGGATCAGATTAAAACCCAGCGCCAACAGTATTCGTGGTTTTGGGACTCCAATAAAGTCGATGGCACATATGTCAAACAGGCTAAACAAATTCTCGATGCACAGAACAATCGACTTCTGGCTGATGCGGATATGAAAAAGGCTCGTGAAAAACTTGGATTCACGGACCAGCGTCCAAGCATCCTAAATAGCAACTCCAAAAACGACCCGAAAAACGCTTTAATGTTCCCACCCAAAGGACATGGTAGGAAAAACAAGGTCAATCTAGAGGCCAGAACAATCATCCGTGAAAACACTCGACTGGATGAGAATCAGTTGGCTAGACCTAATCCATCCAAATCATCAACCACTTCTGCTCCGTCATCACTGCCCCCGACTGTCGACTCATATGGGTTTGTGACTGAACATACCTACTCGTTTGAACTACCCCAGCAATCAAAACGGGATGACCTTCATCACGATCTGCTTGCCAGGAATAGAGAGCGATCTGGCGCAGGGCCATCTAATACAGGTCTATCTTATAACTCCAAAAACGGACGCATAACTAAAACCCCCATCTCCACGCCTGGTCGAACCATACCTTCTACTCCTCTCTCTCCAGCAGCTTCACGCTTGATGAGCAGAATGAATAAAGCAAACATGTCGAGATTCAACTTTACTCCCAAACGAGACTGACCAATCCATGCAATATATTTATTATTTATTTCTCTATTTATTATAAAACTAATGACTCTTCTTCTTCAGACTGTAGAGAAAACTGCCCACTATCTGACGATCTCGCGTTCGCTATCGTAGATTGAACTCGCCGTCCCAGATTACCAAAGAACGACTTAACCTGTTCAATCGAATCTGTTAATTGAGAACCACTGGAAAGGTCATCTTCGATATGCGCTGTTACTCTTGACCCTCCTAATACACGAGATGAAGGACTGCTGGTAGGTAACAGACTATTATTCCCGGTAAAGTGTCTACCACCATCATGCCTTCTCTGATTTGACGCCATAGAATCCGGAGCAGCTCCATCAATTGCAAACCGATATCTAGGATCAGTCAATGCCCTATTAACCAATTCTTTGCCCTCAATAATCGAACTATTCAAATACCCACCCTCATCATCATCGAAACCCAACTCAAAACTGAAATAATTCTTTACTTTATCATACACATGGAACAGAGTAAAGATTATCGGAACCAATATCAATCTCGGTAGCCAGTCATTCACAAATTTACCCAAAGGTGTAAGGTTAATCGACTTTCCAAGAAACTCTTCAAACACTGATTCTCTCGAGCCAATTAATGTCAGATAATTATAACTCAGTGGTACTGTCAGACGACAGGCATATGTGGCATAGAAAATCATTGATGATAAATCTGATCCCTTGTGAACCAATCCATATACATTGAAGATTCGGATTCTCGTCAAACTGGCAAATGAAGCAATGCACATGTAACCGAGGAATATAGAAGATACAAGTTGTTGCCAAATGCCAAAAGTCAGGGATATAATCAGGTTCACCAGCGAAGCAACTGTACCATGCGCTAATTCGGACCAAACTAATATGACCGAGATCCCTGCTAATAATACAGAGAATATCCGTACTAGATATTTGTCCCCATACACATAATATGTTTTGGCGAATCGAGGAGGTAGAATGGTTCGACCGTAGCGGAATATCAACTCCTTGTTACTACTAGCAGATGCGTTTGCTATATCTTCTGCCACCGAGCAGTCCTTTAGCAACTTCTGCCAACTGGCACGATGGCGAATCATGCGACCTCGATATCTATAGAATCGCGACGCCAATACAGATAAATATTGCTCATTCAACATTGACCTATCCACAGCAACGGTTGGAGTGCCTCCTCGAATATTGCCAATTGTGAACGCGGTTGTTTCCACCTCGTCAACCAATTCATCTATCCATTCTAGATATCGGCTTCCATCTTTGAACCTCGCTACGGCCATGATTTCGGCTGCAACATCCAGATACCCAGCTTGGGCGTCGGCAAATGCATCACACAGCTGTCGCGCGTGTCGATAGTCATTACTCAGTCTTGTATTGACATCTGCCATGAGCCATAATTCTCGAGGGACATTGACCATTCCATGACCCATTAGCCAAATAGCCATTACTAGAGCATATAGATAAGATAATGCAATGACCAGCGACTTGATTGAAGTCAATGATAAGCCACTACTCAAGCCAACATACAAAAGACCTACCATTCCAGATCCCAGCACTATTGCTTGATATCTGGCATTGGATTTCAGAGAGTCCATCAATTTCTTTACTGGATCATGATATCCCGATTCAACAAAGCTCTGCAATATCGGCAGAATGGCCCAGGTCAACACAAACGCCAGCCAGTAGATGACGCGCCAAATCACCAACCGGATGGCCTCGGAAATATAAAATATTGGATGTGACGTTCCACTCGAACTCATCAGATCCACTGGCACAAGCACTACAATGCTCAATGGAATATAGACTGCCAGAAATAGCGGCACCATCACGTAACCCGACAGTGTCCGTAGCCTCGTATACCAGCTAATACCCCATATCGCGACAAATCCCGTGGCAATAAATGCCAGCAATACAAAGATCCACTTTTTTTGTTAGTCCAACACATTTATTCACATTCACTCTCATACATACCATTTCTTTCACCAGAGAGCTGTAATTTCACCTATCATTTATTGGAATCGGTGCAATGCAGCTGTCAAGTTCCCCAAAAACCGTTATCTAATCAGTGTCCCGCCACCGCGCTTCACGATATCCGTCCTGTTGATGTTGAACTTTTCAGGGTCTCGCTAGTTGAATATCCACTTCAATGTCTAAACGAAAGGCAGAAGAATGGCTTGATAGATCGTAAGTATTTGGAGGTGATCGGGTGTAACGGAGCCTAAGGCTGACTTGTTAGGATTCAAGAAAATGACGTCGAAGGAGTCATTCTTATTGACAACACGTCGGGCCTCAGTCTGGGCACTCGGGGCATAGCTGCTAATGAAGACGCACCATATCTCAAGTGGTTCTATTCAAATGTAATATCCAAAAAAGATACAGCGGGAATTGGCGAATATAGAGATCACTATGTGTATTTGTCAAGTACCGACAATGTTCTTGTTGGTTTGTACAAGGCCAAGATTCTGACGCCGAATCCGAATCCGAAGCCAGCGGAAGACGAGTGACTCGAAAAGCTGGGCTTAATACAACTAGATATCACCCACAAGAGTCGTAATAGTTTTATTTATACTAGTCTCTATACTCCCGATAAATACGTTCTTGACACTTCTCTAGCAAGCGCTTTTCGAGCGGTGCTGATGATATAACTAGATATCTCTTCTCTTCCAACAGACTCAAACTGGTTTCTCCAATCGTCTGTCTCGTCTTTGTCCTTACTGGAGACTGCTTTTAATATAATATCCAGACCCTCTTTATAACTGTTGCTGTTGTTCTTGTTGCCATGTTCCTTACTATCTTGCTGTCGCTTCCACATGTCTAGATATTCCATGACACTCACAACATCACTAGTTGTAAACACCCTTGGCTTGGCCCGCGATAATAGAGGAATAATCATACACAGGAGCGGGCCTAGAAATTTACCGGGAATATAGGGAAATCGGATCAATGCGAGGATTTTGTTGCCAGCCTCTGAATATCTCGCCTGTTTCAGAGATTCAAGTGCTTCGGCTAATACAGCAAATGGCGAAATCATCTCACGTACCACTGGAGAAACTTCTACACCACAGTTTGGTTGAATGGCCTCCACAGTCATTGGATCAGCAGCGATTCTATTTTCAACCAGCGTATCTTCAAATAATTTCCAGCTATAAGCCTGTAGACCAGCAATATCATGTGCTTTATCCAGTTCTATCAGCGCATCAATATAACAACCCTCCTGAGCATAATTGCGAGCAGCAATGCGATGGATTTCACGCTCCGTATCATATAATCCCAAATGTCCTGCAATGGAAATAATCCATTCCAGTTCCTCAACATCCTCTACAGCATGCCGTGGCAGATATTCGGCAATTGTTTCTCTAGACTGGGGAATGTTCAAGTCGACGAGGATTTCTATACCTATTCTTGCTATTTCGGGAACCTGACTAGCTAGACAAGCCTGGCCATGGCTTAAAACCAGCCAATCTCGAATAGACGGTCGGTCAGCAGAGGGAACAATGTTATAAACATCTAAAAGTCCCCTTAATTGACAAAACTCTGCCATGGCTGCGGCAATGCAAGCATCAAAAGATTCGATTTTTTGAATTGCAACGAGAATGCCACCAGATATCACTGCTGAACAGCCACTCTCCCATTCTACCGTGGGGTCAATTGGAATCTGCTGATTGACAATAGCGAAATACTCCTTTAGCCGGGACCTTGACGGATCATGGAATTGCACTAATGCACACAACGCGACAAACCAGCTATTGGCGTTCAATTCGAGAATCGTCTGAATATCTCCTTTTAAGATTGCAAACAATTGGACCATTTGGATCCTCAGTTCGGGGTCAGAGATTTCAGTGGCTCGTTCATATGCGTTGATACATTGAGTTCTCCATTGAGGGAATTTATAGCCATTGCCAGTATTGTCTTCTGGGTAGGACCGCAACAACTGTGCTGCGTAATCCATACATTCTAGAACATCTGATCCAACATCTTTACTATATGCTTCTCGTAGAGTGGTGGCGCAAACTTCTAGTAATCCACGACTTGCCCTATCATGAACGAGATCCCAGTATAAAGGATGTTTTGTCGGTGGAGACGTTTTCATGATATCGGTAGTATCTTCAGGAGAAAAGCCTGGATCCACTGTATTTACCCATTTAGACAACGCAGACGTAAACGAATCAGCACCGTCGTTGAAATGAACCACCAAAAAGCATCGAACAATATTGAACGCATCAACCATGGCGGTATTATCTTCAATGTTATCAAGAGATGCCTCAATAACGTTGCAAAATGTCTCTAGGTACTTGTGACAGATGGAGTTGATAGCGGCTGATGAACCATCGCTATTGGCATATACTTGCTCTTTACACTTTGTTACAACATTGTGAGCATCGGCAATAAATTGACAATAGCCTGGACAATATTTGACACTTGTAGGAATAGTTACAGGGTAAAGCTTCTGTTCATCTTCTAAAACAGGTCTTCCTTTTGCACTAGGCCCATTCTCCTGCTCAACTGCCTGATATTCTTTATTACGGCGATCGATCCATGCAACCCCTTCGTCGCCTATTGAGCTCAGTGCGAATTTCAGAGTTCTATTTGACTCGGACCACTTGGGCAAGTTTCCCGGTGGAATTGGAGCGTCTGGGAAAGAGAATTCGGGTGGACCTTTATCCACTTCGAGTGTATGCACATCATCATCATCATCCATGGTATCAAGGAGGAGAGAGTTGGACAATGGAGTCGATGCAGGTTGTAAAAGGGCGCTCGCCTGACTGAGAAGATCAAACCCGGAGAATGGATCTGATACGGGAGGAACCTGGTTGGTGATGGTCATGTCAACCAGTGGTTCAGGTGGTGGTTTGGATGCTGTTGTATTCAGATTGAAGTTACTAGAACCGGTAGCACCACTGCCATTATCTGACGATTCGAATGACGTACCAAACGACTGGGGTTTATTGATTTTCACCGATCCAAAGTCAACGGAGCCAGTTCCTAATAATGAAGAAGACGACAAATGTTTATTATCTGATTCGCTGTTTGTGAAATTCAGAGTAGATCCGTTATTGCCAAATGAGAAGGCCGTGTTCGCAGCGGGGGCTCCAATTGAAGCAAACGTTGGTACATGGCTCTGTGAGCCCACTTCAGCAGTTTCTGTCGGTTGGAGTGAGAGTGACGGAAAAGACGACGCGCCGCCAAACGAACTACCGCTGTCAAATGAAGCAACATGACTGGAACTTGTAAACAAATCAGGGAAGTCTGCATTCACATTTGCATTTTTATCTGTGTTTGAACCTGTACCGAAAGAAAACGGCTTGGTCTGTGATTGGCTGCTCTCCTCATCTTCCACGTCCTTTTTCAGAGGCATCTTGCCAGGATCCATTGATTAATGATTGTCCATCACGTCTGGTCAGTGATTGATATTTGTATTTTCGACGCAGAATGACCGATGTACGGCGTGTGAGGCGGTCGCGGCGCCAATTATTATGAACACCAGTGCAATGTTCGAAATAGTTTCAAATAATTCTCAAATAGATGGGGTTAAGCTTAGTTTTAGAGACTGTAGCTGAAGTTAGACGTTCCGTTTGGCGCTTGAAATAGGCGCGTGTTGTGCTCGACGCAGGGTTCGTATACATCTATGCTTGCATTTGGCATGTGAAGGTCAGAATGACCGATAAGACAGAATGACAGATAGCGGCCTGGCTATCTCTCAATACCCTAGTTTGTCTTGTTCGGTGATTATTCGGAGCTTCCTTTCTGTATATTCATATCAATCCTGGAGAACGTTTACCCGATACATATATACGGTATCTATATATACTGCATTTAGTTGAAGCGCAGACTATAACTAATAAGGCTAAAATGACATTCGAGACCCGATGCGTTCAGTAGCTTCACCATTCAGTAAACCCAAACTTAACAGGCCATATCTAATGGATGGCGGAGAATTTGTCCGACACACGCATAATCATATTAGGTTGATCAACCTATTGACTGCAAATTGATAAGAGCTACACTGTTAGCCATTGCCAATTCTTGCAGATCTGGTCCCGGAAGCTCGTTTGCCGGAGAGGCGTCGGAGTCCTATACATATTTCCTCGCAAATCGCATTGGATTACCGCCTATCCTGTCCAGACTGTGCCTGATAATGCCACATCTCGACAATCCATGCACCGGAGAGTATAAACCTAATCTAGCAGTCTAATCTTTTTCTCTTATCTCCGTCGGGCATCGGGATCCCTGGCCCTAATCTGTCACGATATTTCATGAACGTTTATTTTGTTGAGATATTTGGTCGCTACCATAAACCCAGTTCTTATTTTAACTTATCAGTCCGTAAACCAATGTCTCATTCGGATGTCCTTCCAGTATAATCAGGTCGGCTTACAACTCCGCTATACTGTCACTCTTGTCATCGTACATATACATACTGTCTGAGATAACCGCCTATCTGCAGTTGCATATATGCAGGTCCTGATAGCAGACGCGCATAATCAGATATCACGGACATATTCTCCGAACATATTCTCCGAAACCCAATATCATATATAAATAATAATGGTATCGATGTTTTGTTGAAACTCTGTTTATCATCCAGCAATTCAAACATGTCTGATACTAAAGAAACCTATGTTCTAGGCGTCGAGGAAGTCATTGACTACTCCAATGCAGATGAAGCCAAGAAATATATCGGCGATACCTTTCAATCAAAAGATGTAGGTGAATTACAACAATTCGATGCCGAATATAATAAGCGCCTGCTAAGAAAGATAGATATGCGAATCTGCCCTATCATTATGTCAATCTACTTTTTACAGTATTTCGACAAGAATACTATTTCTTATATCGCCGTAATGGGATTCAAACAGGATCTACATTTGGTTGGAAACGAGTTCTCATATCTGGGAATGTTTTTTTATATTGGATTCTTGGCATCCCAGCTGCCCACTCAATGGTTAGCACAGAAGATTTCGTTTCTTGGAAAATATCTTGGTGTCAATGTTATTTTGTGGGGAATTGTATTGGCCTGCCATTCGGCCTGTACCAGTTATGCTCAAGTGGCAGTGTTGCGTGTTCTTTTAGGGATTTTCGAAGCATGTGTAGCTCCCATTCTTATCCTAATCATCTGTATGTGGTATAGAAAGGAAGAACAAGGATGGAGAGTGGGATGCTTTTATGTAATGAACAGTGTGACGTCCATTGCTGCTGGATTGATTGCATATGGAGCTTCTTTTTCCAAAAGCTCCTTTGCATCATGGAGAATCTTTCTTCTCTGCATGGGTCTTGTTACCATTGTTTGTGGTGTTTGTGTCGTTATATTTCTCCCTGACTCTCCAGTCAAAGCGAGAGGATTCACCGAGGAAGAAAAATTGGCTGCTTTACTTCGTGTTAAGGATGAGCAGAGTGGTACTCAGAACAAGAAACTCAAAGGTTACCAAATGATAGAGGCTATTACCGATCCTAAAGTGTGGCTGGTTGTGTTGTCGGTGATTTTGATTTCTATTCCGAATGGAGCTTTGTCGATTTTCAATTCTGTAATCATCAACAGTTTTGGCTTTGATCCTCAAGAAACACTAATTGTCGGTGTGCCAGGTGGTATTGTTAGTGGTACATGGGTACTGACCGTACAATACTATTCTGACAAGACTCAAAATAGAACTCTCATTAACTTGTGGTATTTGATCCCTGCAATTGTAGGTTTGGGAATTATGATTGGCCTTGAAGATCGAGATAAAACTACATCCATGAAAGCAGGACTTTTAATATCCAGCTATCTTGCTCAAGTGTTTGGAGGAACTCTGGCGCTTTTCCTCTCCTGGAACGCCTCTAATATTGCTGGTCATTCAAAGAAGGTGTTTGTTAATGCTTTGACATTTATGGCGTTTCCCTTGGGCAACATACTGGGCACCCAAACATTTCAAGCCAAGGACGCACCAATGTATATGCCTGGTAAAGCAGCAATTCTGGCTTGCTTATCGGCCCAAGTGTTTATTACTATTGGCTGGTCATTTGTTAACAAATTTTATAACAACAAGAAAGAGCGCGTTCTCAACGCCATGGATACGGAGGAGCGAGAAACCATGCGCCAGCAAATGGAGTTTTCAGATGAAACCGATCTCCGCAATCCATTTTTTAGATATACAAAGTAAACCTTTTTAGCTAGTGTCAAAATGTGATATATTTCTATTGGTCATTATTGTTCTTATCTAAAACGGAGTTTCATCTTTGACAGGAAACTCGTCGTCATCATCTTCACTATATCGTAATCTCATAATTTCTAACATGATCAAGCCTATGCTGGTACTGGGTAGGGATACTAGAGTGGATCTAAAAAATCCTCCGTACAGCCAGCGGAACCAACTACCATTTGCATCTTTCAATCGGAGTCGATTGATCTGTTTGAAAGTTCTAGGATATGCTTCCATATACAGGTGCCACGTTGGCAGGTGATGTTTGATGTTTGCGAAATCAATCGCCTCTAGTCGGATTAAATGCAGTTTTTGGATTTTGCCAAGCGGGTACTGTACAAGTTGGAGTGCTACGGCAGCGAGACTGCCCGCCAGCAGGACAAAGGTTGGAAATAAAATTCTACTTTTTCGCTTTGCTTCTGGATCGTTACTGCTGCTACTGCTGCTGCTGCTACTGCTTGATATGTTACGCCAAGAACAGTAAGATCTATACCATGGGCCCTTGACTACTTCGAAAGTGGAGAAATAACAAGAATACGCCAAGGTTTCTTTAACAAGACTCAGCGTGAATCCAGCGAATATTCCTTGAAGTCCTATGCTCTGTAATTTTGTCCAACCGTAGCTCCATAAAGTTTTATGACGGGACTCTAAAATCTCAGATACCGAGAATCTAGTCACGATAGCATCGATTGGTGCGGCCGCTAGCGACTGCAACGCTCCAGCCAACGCGCCAGACACAAAGGCTTGTCTAAAGGTGACATTGGGAGACGTTGGTGATGCCTGTACTGCTAACGACGTCAAGTATGTCGTATAGAGTACCATTCCTATGGCGGAGTTTGCCAGCAGCGGAGGCAAAATGTGATTGGGAATGAACCGCCAGCCATGTTCCTTTACAGCGTGAGCCAATAGGGCAGGGCCTGAGTGAGTAAGGAAGCTCCACGGTTTGGCATGATATGTAGGATTTATGGCTCTTGCCAGTGCCATGTAGTCGATTCGAGTAGGTCTGAAAAGTTTGACGGGGACTCTTAGATAGAGCATGAAAATCTGAGAGGCGATGGCCCTAGAGCCTGCAGTGGTTGCCGCCACCGTGGGAGAGAAGGCAGAGTTGTTTGTGCTCGACGTAGACGAGGATGTGATTGTGGACGTGGTCATTGATGAGCGAAGCGCGATGAAGGAGCGTATGGCATATTATATAGGATGAATATATGAGAAGCAGAGAGCGCGCGATGAGAAGATTAGATAGGGAAGAGGATGGATGAAAACGGCATGATTGGTGCCGATCCATAGGTAGACGATAATTATTCAGGATGAACAGCATGTGAAAATGAATGGATGTGGAGAAAAGGATCTAGTGTTTTGTCAGGAAATCTTGTCAAGCTAATATTGCTGGAAAATATAAGATGGCGCAGTTCCAGCAGAAATTTATGAAGCAGAGCCAGACGTTGACATACGAGGCACTTGTTACGCAAAGCAACCACCACAGTGGGAAGGGTAAATAGGTAGTGTAGTGACCATCTGTAACTAGAATTCCATTCTCGGTCCCATCCGTGTCCCCAACTTCCTGGACTCACCAATTAATGTTGTACCATGTAAAGCTTTTTGGCTACCCTAACTACCCTGTGACTCTGTCGCATTCCAATCAGTTATGGCAACATTCCTACCGTGAACGTCCTCTGACTATGTTGAATTACCTTAATTCCTTCCTATAGACTCTTTTCCACTGGCTTTGAACTTCCACACCAACATATCTTCCAGGGCCACTGCATTCAATCAATTCATAATTTCTGTTTCCTCTAAAGGGACCGCACGTTCTCCGCAATGCCAAAGCTGTTCGAAAATAATCTGACTTAATGCGATCTGATTAGCATACCAAATACCTCCTGTCATAACAATTATAGCCGACCAGAATACCCCTACCAAACTTGTTTTACTTATTCTTGAGAACATACGCATTGCACTCGAAACTCTCATATTCTCAGAGTCTGGTTTCTCTCCCAGATAACGCAACACCGGACTAGTGCCGGTAGGTAGCGTACCATATTCTGCAAGTAGCCTTCGCCCAAAAATATTTTGGTAAGTTGCATGGTCTTATCACGCATTTACCACTCTCCAACAGCGTCCTGTTCATTTTCTCCGCACCTCCGGTAATTGTGGTTTATATGGAGCCGTTGGCTCTTGACGAATTCCATTATTCTGCAACCAGGGTGTAAATGAGCTTATTAAGAACTAGATCCTACGTCTGATCGCAAAACTCCTACCTTATAGTTCCTGTCAGCAGACCGATTCTCTTCAGTAACAATAAGATCTTCAGACAAAACGGCGTATCAACGGAGCCAGCCAAAGTATACACATTGCAGTACCTCTCACGTTCAATTCTAGGATATCAGAATGGATCCTTTCCAGACGTCTTGTCGACTTGACCTCCTTGCGTGCAAAAAACGGTAGCTTATAAGCCTTATATAATACATATCTCATACCAAGATATTGGATTTTCCATGTCTAAAGTCTGGGATATCACTCCATCCTTCACAAACTTCTTAGTTGCGGATGATTCCGATACCCAATTGCAGAATCATGGTACAAATTCTCTTTATACTTTTCTCGTTGTTGAGAGACACTTGCAACAAGTATTGGAGCCGCATACCTCAAATCTTAATGGCCACAAATAGTTCTGACCATTACCGAGACAGTATAATAGCAGTACCACGCTGTCTGCCACTGTATTCCAACACAATACTATGCTCAGTGCCCTTCATCAGTCTGGAAAGACTACCAAGACACACTAGCGTCAGGACAAACCAAGACATTATTCAGAACAAGTTCCTATGCCTTTGATTCGCTTCCTGTACTCGTAGTCCTGTACTGATCTTTTGATATACTAACTTAGTTTTTCGGAGACAATATCAATCAGGTTTTCCTTAACGCTCCGCTATCCAAGAACCAACATATTTGTATTTGTGCGGAGCAGCTCTTCCCTCAATCAGACAATCCCGTGCAAAGTGACCTGACCTTCCTCAGTGAGAACACTTCACTTCAACTCTTCCTCTTTCCTTTGCAGGCTTTCTTAAAGCTCGCAGCAAAAACCTCGAGAATCGGTTCACCTGTTTGTAGCTGACGAAACTCTTCTATCTTCCAAGAGAACTTCTTTGAGGCAACCAGTCACCTAATTCTGCTGCTACCCCCAATGGCTCTCTATCTTTTTTTTATGAATGTCAAAAAATGAAACGAGAAATAGGTAAAATAAAAAAGAAAAATCAAAACGAACTCTGTCCATGGTTACAGATCATTCGCAAGGTCATAAAACTCTCCCTAGCATATAAAAATATATACCACCAGATCACCCAGACATCTTGTTCCTAGAGAACAAGATCATTTGTAAATTAGCATTCAGGTTATAACGAAATATTTGGCACTCTGTATCTTATCTCATTCTGGTAGAATTAGAGAGGGTAAAAGGCGTGAAGATTATCATTGCTGTTAGATGCATGTTTTAACTCCATTCTATTGCTCTCACGGTTAAAAAAAGTATTACTTACTAACTCACTCAGCCATCTCAGTAACTTCAACCTCTTCGGGATTATATATACATATTTCTTCCGACGGTTGAAAATGAGGATTTTCAGTAGTTGAAAGAGGAGGAGGAGATGGTTTGTTGTAAGGAAAGAAAAAAAGGATGGATGTGTTGCTGTTGTGTTGCAGTTAGAGTTGCAGTTAAGAGGAGAAGAGGCCGTAGGTGAACTAAAGATATTTTTTTGTTGGGAAATTCTGTTAGTATAACAACCTAACAAGCTAAACAGAACAAAAAATGAACAACTTGATAACTGAATAAAAGCAAACCGATTCATTTTATGATATATAGGTTTACTGGCAGTACGAAATGAACAATCGAAAATTCGGGAGATATATCGCGCGACTGGGTCGCGAAGTGATCAGCAGTATTTTGGCGTGCATTACTCAAAGGTGATGATTACTATTTAAGAAATGATTGACATTTAGCAGCAAGAAGAATGTAGACATTGCTTTTTGAAGAAGATTGAGTAAAAAGAAACCATCAACTTTATTTTTTTGAATAAACAGTAAGCGTTGGCCCAGTAATTTTACTCGATTGAGCGAATTTAAAACCGAAAGTAGATGGTCAGGGGGGAGGAGGGGCGTGGTAGGAAAGAGAGGTGGTGTGGATCGTCGACTGATCGCTAAGGAAGTGCAGGTTGGGTGTATGTATACCTGAGCAGATGATAATTCTATTTTCTCCGTTTTCTATCCCAATTACTTTGAATATATTGATTTCCACAGTTGTGGAACAATACCAATTTTTTAGTTCTTGCCGAGAATGTGTGTATTGAATAGTCTCTGACGAAATTCAAAACTGTGAGCTAAGTTTGTCTCAGCTACCGGAGTTAGACAGAGAAGAGCCATGAAGCTGTCATTATTTAAAATATATTAATTTGTTGTTATTTATAGAAATTAATTAAATAGCTATATATATATATATATAGTTTCAGTAATCACTATTAAATAAGAACTAAATCAGAGAGTCTCCTCCACTAAATTTCATTGTACAATAAATATGCTGAACATTATACCAATATTCAACGCAATCTCCAACAAACCTGACCCTATGTAACAAACAACCTCTTTGGCAGTATTTGAAAAGTAGTACAGCTTCCTCAATATCATCCATCACTTAGGCGACTAACCAATTCCGCTTTAAATTGGCCTTCAAGTCGATGACCACTACACTAGGGGAGCTGGAGGTGGTCCGGGGATGATCAAGAACAGAACCATAAGTCTTATTTATTCCCTATTTTCGTCATCAATCGGCAAAGTTTAAGACGTATGCATCGTTGAATTGTAGGGTGTATTGCCATGACTAGGACTGTGTTCCCAGTGTTAAAGAGGATTTGAGTAGCTAAAAGAAGGACTATTTGAATATATGGAGAACTACGATTACATACAGCTATAGGACTATGAGCGGTAGTAGTATTTGTAAGATAAAACTGAGTAGCTGAATGTGATATTCACCTAGTCATCTGGTGAAATGTAACCCTCCTGGATAGCGTGCTTTACAGCAGGAAATAATGCCCTGGCAAGGTTACTCTGTCGAGAAAGAACATATTTGACCGAGTACCCATCAAAATTCTCGATTTGTGACGGATTACTCTTGAAAGCATGGATGGCATAGGTCGCTGACCAATCTCGCTGCCATGATTCTAATTTGGGAGAATTCTCCCATATACTTTCCAAGTCATCCGTCTTCAGTGCTCTTTCTTGATCAAAATCAAGTTCCGACTCATCAGCAGGCACATAGTCAGGATGTGAGGAGAACAACTGACTCGCATCACCCACTAACCAACTACTAGGGGCCCACGTTTCCTTATCCAAGATAAGCACCTCGTAGGGTATTCGGTGGATACGACGACACATCTTGGTTAGGAGCATGACAGCATGGGTGATCCAGCCACCATCATAAACGATGTGCTCGTACTTCAGCCATACACGCATCAATTCTGAGCCCTTGATGGCCATGTAACAGCCAGTGTTGACATTGTCAAGCTTTTCCAGCCCGACAACGTTAGCAAACCCGGCCTCTCGAAAGGGCTTAAAATCACGCAACGGGAACACGTCCAAGTCGAAATAGATGCCACCCAACTCGTAAACAACTTTCGCGCGTAGGAAATCGGAGCGGTTTGGCAAATTGCGTATTTTCTCGCCGTTGTCAGCGAATTCAGGAGCTGTTCCATAACGAACATTCACCCTTGGAAGGCTGAAAATCAGTCGGGCCCACTTGTTGGGCGAGTCGGGGCTTGTCGCACGTGCAATCGATTCAGGACTGGCATCTGTATGGAAATAGATGGTCTCCGGGTTAAGGTAGTGTAAAGCAGAGTAGACGGAAATAAAATGCTCAAGCTTCAAATTGATATCGCCATTAACATCCTGCATCAGATAAACATAATGCACAAGATTAGGAATCGGCGGCCATGGCTTCGAAGGTGCGGGAGACGGGGACTCGGAAGACTCAGAAGACTCAGAAGACTCAGAAGACTGCCCCAATTCTTTAAAAGGGGCCGTGATGTTCCACGACTTTAATGCTTGCTTGGAGAATTCAGGATTGCGAAATAGCCAGAATGACAGTGGAAGTACCAGCAGTAGCAGCAACAACAGCACACGTATCGATTTGGACGAAGGCCTTGTGCTTGGCAAAGGAAACAGCATAGTCCTAGAGGGGAGCTTTGGCAGTATTACACGGAGTCGTCTTCAAGAAGAGGATGCGGTAACGAATTTATATTTTGAGATACCTGCGACCTATTATACCTGTGGGTGGGCTTTCCACTTATCACAAACAGCATAGATTAATGATAATATAACTAGTGGTTCTGGCCAGCGATAGCAGCAACTGGCTCATTCAGGCATCTCTTTGTCTGTGCTAGCAGAGCTAGGCTATTCAAGCACTTTACTGAGACAAAGGTTACATACAATATGAGGTTATTGCAGCATTCAACCTGTGATAAACGCAAGAGGATAAATACAAACGTAACAGACATGTAGTACCTGATACACCCCCTGGCTGTGCCTCCGGCGCTGTTGATACCTATAGAACTACCACTAATTATAGCCATGCCGCAGAAATGTGGTATATAATTCACAGATTTCTTTTAGCTTATCGACATCTGAGACGTCTGACTGCACCCGCTAATCGGTAGCACTAGTTCGGCTCTCACCAAGAATTTATGTTGTATGTTCCCCAGAGAGCGTAAAACTGCAAAACTCATTAAAGCTATCGGCATCCTAAACCATACATATCGTTATAATACTGAGTACGTCAGTAGATCAGTCGAAGAACCAATCGTTCCTAAGTAAACAAATACCTCCGTCAGAAGTATCTACGATATCATCGAGACGATCCATAGAGTGGAGGAGTCCTGTCTGAAAAGCAGAACAAGAGGACCAAATAGAAAGCGATAAGCTCCAAGAGATTGTCATGTAATAATATATAGTAATTGATTGCGAAGATAAAAAAAAATAGACGCACACCTATACTGCGACTCAAAGATCGCTATTGTCGATTCTGTTGCTCACTTAACGTGTTGGTCCTCTAGCTGTTATCTTAGGCAAAGTCGATAACTCGACAGCACACAATTCAGATAAAAAACCCAGCCACTTATTTTATCTTTCATTTTCTTTATAGCACGTTAGGTCACTGTCTGTAACAGCTAGCAGGTTGAGAAGTTCTGACAGACATCAGCTCGTTAGGGAAGCCGAAGAGTAAATCATTATGCTCGCGTATGCAATGTAAATCCTTATGCTCGCGTATGCAATGTAAATCATATGCTCGCGTACAATTCATGCTTGAACTCAAAGGACTTTGAGCTACATCCACAAACCTCTGGTTTGCTCATGCTCTCTCCATAGATTTGACACTCTATAGATTTGACCACAAACTGTTTGTTTTACTGCTAGTGGTCTGATATGGGTACGTGATAGGTGAACTCAATTAAGCTAACAGCTAGACTCAGAACGGTAATGGACTAGTTTAACGAATAAGCGGAGAACGTAAATCTGTCTTATTTTTCTAAGTTTATCTTAAGACTATTGTACATTTAAAGGCTTGGCTATAAAAATAGACATGCCAAGGCTTATCTATGCAGTAAGCAGTAAACAATGAGCGGTGTTATGCACGTTGATAGAGGCTAGATCGACTGAGTTATAACAGATACCAGCACGTGAATCTTATGCGGGAGTAGTAATATTCTATATCAGGTTAAGCTCTGTGTGCATGTTGACGTTTCAGTTCTTTTGCATATAAACTCTGGTTTGCTAGTCTCCAGTACGAGTTCAGAGAAGTTAACCTTGCAAACAAGTCTGAAGAGTTTCTCAACATCTCCTCTACGGGTAAGATTTCAGCCCCTGAATGTGCCACTACTGGTTTGACTGCTGATACGATCTCATCGGTTTTGTTTTGCTTTTCGTCTGCGGTATCCTCCTTAACTCCACTACTACTTTCAGACACTTTCATCTCATCTCCGATGCTGCTACTCATATTTCAGTTTTAATGGTGATGACTAACCCAGCCCGCTTCGAAACAAACGCCCATTCACCAGCAAACGGAATCCTCGTCAACAAGCTTGTTTCTAAGTTTTTTGTTGTTGTTATTACTCTTTCGAGGACGAATGCAATATTTGCGAATGCATATTTTTTAAACTGTTTGGATTTTCTCTACAAAAAAATTGATTAATTTCCAGCTACTAATCAAAACAATAAAAAATGACACACTACCGATCGGCGGATATTACTGTTCCAGTTGACACAATTTTAAAGATTGAATCAAAGCTGAACTGTAGCTTAATTTTCGGTTTATAGCTATATAGCACACACAACCAAACCAAAATAAAAAAAAAAAAAAACAGAGTGCCGACAGATCAGGATATAGGTTTGTTTAAATATTAAATGAATCCGCTCGCGTCAAGATTGATTAAAATTTTTGACGAAGACGGCGACGGCCATATTGATTTCGAAGAATTTATTAGTGCATTGAGTGCGTTTTCCAGTAGAGGCGCAAGAGAGGAAAAACTAAGGTTTGCATTCAAAGCGTATATTAGTAACGGCGAGCTATTTATTGTGTTAAAAATGATGGTAGCATCGAATCTGCAGCAGCATGAACTGCAACAGATTGTAGACAAGACGATAATGGAGTCTGATAAGGACGGCGATGGTAAGCTGTCGTTTCAAGAGTTTAAGGATTTAGTAGAGAACAATGACTCTTGATTTGTTCTGAACGTTATATAGTACCGATTATCGAATATAAATGTGTGATAGAATCTCTTTTAGTCGTGGCGCAGAACGACAGTAAAAGCTGAAGCAGACACAGCAAGGGAGGATAGAGAGTGAGCGAGCACGTAGGAGACAATTGGAGTGAGGCAGAAAACCGACCACACTCAGTCAAGCAGCCCAGGCCCCAATGTAACGTCGCAGAGAGAATAATAGTCACGGAGACAAGCGAAAAGTAAACACAAGCTGCTATAGATAAAAGTGAAAATCTATAGATAAAGCCAACAGTGGTGGTATCTAGCAATTCTGTGTCTGAATTTTGACCGATGCTTAGACATGGTGCATAATCGTTATATGTGCCTGGGGATTAAGTGAGAGCGTAGAAAAGAAAGGATAGAGTAGAGTGAAGGGGATACGGATAAGGAAGATGAACAGAAAGAGGAGAAGATGGAAAGGGGATTTGGAGCTGTCACATAGAATGAAGATTAGGGTGGAGAGTGCTAATGAAAAAGTGTGAATCAATGAACAGGGCGAAATGTTTGAAGCCAGAGAGAAGTGCCTCAATATCACACAGGCAGCAGCAGCAGCAGCAGCAGCAACAGCGGTTGCTGGACTCAGTTCAATCCTCTCTTTACTCCCAGTACATGTATAGGGTACAGCAGCACACACTATTATGAAAAAGCTGCAATAACAATTTTATCAGTATAACCCTGCAGCAACATCCCAGCCAACAGCCAGCCCTCAAAGCAGCCTCAACAAACCCCCATGGCCCCATCGTCTGCACAACGGAAAATCCAAATAGACTAATAATGTAGAGAATGAACAACACCGGAATGGGGAACAAGGGAAGCTCGGTATGCTCCAGGAACGGCATGTTGGAGTACCCTAAAAAGGTTATCACAAAATAATATGGCGACGCAAAAAAGTACAGCGTGTTGCCCAAGAACATGGATGCCCAGTTCGACCGGTTCAAGATCGGTAACAGGATGAACTGCAGGATATATAAAGAAACAGCCAGATCAGTAAAAACGAATTACAATGGACATCAAAGCAATACGCCCACTCTAATTCTCCATCTCCTTCTATGGACATGGCCATAACTCCTCTCGTGGCTGTCCTTCTTTGCTTGAGAAATCGGTTGGCAAATAGCCATCCAATGGTAGCAAACACTATGCCCGTAGCTGGAAAATCAACTACTACCATGTAAACCATCAACTTTAGAATCGATCCTATACCCGGTAAATAGGCCAAGCCCCATGTAACAGCTGATAAACTCAGAAAGAACGAAAGTAATATGATAAACGAAGGATCATCACAGGCCCAGGTGTATATAACGATTTGTACACTTTACGAGGAGCTATCACAAGGTACAGAATCTCCCAAATAGCGGTTTCAAAGTCTAGTGTCGGCGGTCTTAACAGTCTACGGAGCACACGAGGGAGTCTAATTCCTCCTAGCGTTCGAGCATTTGAAGCACAATAGGCGCGTTTTCTATGTCCCGTCTGTCTATGAATAACATGAAAAGATAATGAATGAGTTGGCATTAAGACAAAAAACACGTTCAGGCTGTCATTTGTTCTCCTCGATAACTCGTCATCATCATTATCATGTCTACTCCTACTTCTACTATTATCCCCATTGAAGAGCGTCCTCTCAAGTCGACTATTGTTTTATTTGATGTGGATGGAACTTTAACTCCAGCTCGTCGATTTGTGTCTCCCGAGGTGGCAGAGATTCTTCGAGAATTACGCAAAAATGCGGTGATTGGGTTTGTGGGTGGATCTGATCTTAGTAAACAAAAAGAACAATTTGGAGATGATGTATTGGCTCAGTTTGATTATTGTTTCTCGGAAAACGGTCTGACTGCGTATAAACTAGGCAAGGAGTTGGCGAGCCAGAACTTTATTGGTTGGCTTGGAGAAGAGAAATATAACCAACTTGTCAAGTTCATTCTACGCCATCTTTCGGAAATCGACCTGCCTAAGCGGCGAGGAACTTTTATCGAGTTCCGTAACGGAATGATCAACGTGTCTCCCGTGGGCCGTAACGCGTCAGTTTCTGAACGTAATGAGTTTGAACTGTATGATAAACAGCATCATGTTCGATCGGCTCTGGTTGATGCGTTGAAGGCCAAGTTCCCAGACTATGGACTTACTTACTCGATTGGCGGGCAGATCTCGTTTGATGTGTTTCCTACTGGATGGGACAAGACTTATTGTTTGCAGCACATTGAGCACGAGAACTTTAAGGAGATTCACTTTTTTGGTGACAAGACTTATAAAGGAGGTAATGACTATGAGATTTACCAAGATGCTCGAACCATTGGACATGCTGTGGACTCTCCTGCCGACACGGTGAGAATCTTGAAAGAGTTGTTCTTTTAGATAGAGATAGAGGGTATAGAATGTAGTATATAAAATACACATAGTAAAGGAATACTAGGCGGCGGGCGGTGGTGAGAGGTCTTTTTTCAAGCTCAAGGCGATTATAAAGTCCCATTCGTTTTTGGCTACAGGGGTGACGCTGAGTCTGGATCTGTTGAGTAGGGGCATTTCAGAAAGATGGGAGTTGGCATATGATTTCAGTTGTGTCAAGGAAACGTGTGTCGGTAAGTGGTCGACGTATTCTACATCGACGGCGAGCCAGCGAGGGTTGTTTTTGTTGGATTTTGGGTCATAATATGGGTGGTTTGGATCAAAGGCAGAGGCTGTATGTTAGTGGTGGACGGGGTGGAAGGGTAGGCAGGTAGGTCACGTAGGGTCACGTAGGGTCACGTACGGTCAGTGTAAGCTTCTTTGACTATTTTCATGATGCCGACGATGGCGGGGGTTTTACAGTTGGAATGGTAGAAGAAGGCCAGGTCGTTGTTTTTCATGGCTCGCAGGTTGTTCTTTGCTTCATGGTTGCGGAGTCCATCCCAGGGGGAGATGTTGATGGAGGAGAGGTCGTCGATGGAGAACTTGACGTCATGACCGCGTAGGAGTCTTGATTCGGGTTCGGATTTCAGTAGCCAGTAGTGAGGGGTGGTGGTGGTGGTGGTGGTAGGAGGAGTAGTGATGGCAGTAGAAGTAGTAGTAGGAGGAGTAGTCTTTTTTAGTTTCTTTCGTGGTTGGGAATTGTGGTTGGCGGAGGTGCGCTGTCTTGTTCTGGGACGGGAGGGAGAGGGGGAGGAGGAAGTCATTAGTGAGGAAGAGCAGTTTAGAAGGGGTATATGGAGAAGAGGGCAGCAGAGTAGGTTTACAGTGGGAAGGGTAAATAGGTAGTGTAGGTAGTGGGAGTGGGAGTGGGGGAGGGGTGGTGGTGGTAGTAGGTAGTGATATAAGGAATATATGAGTGATAAGGTGTGTGTGTGTGTGTGAAGGGTGTGTGGTGTGTGGTGTGTGATAATAGAAGAGAAGAGGGTGTGTGTAGGGTGTGATAGTGTGTG